>APFE030683364.1:15221-37486 GCA_000404065.3 Pinus taeda | reverse complement strand
TTTTTCATTGTTTTTATTTTTAATTTTGTGTTTTCATTATTTTTTTGGAATTTTAATGTTTTTCGGAGTCATAACAAAATCTTTACACTATTATTTCAAAATGTTGAAAATTTATCAAAAAAAATGTTATTCTAGCATCAACTCTTTTCGTTTTGAGTGTGTTTTTTGCACATAAAAATTCAGTTTTATTGACTTTTTTTAAAATGTTGGAAATTGACCCTAAAAAAAAATTCATCGTTCCATTTTTAGCACTTTTCATTTTCTGGTTGTTTTTTGCACAATTTTTGCACAAAAAATTCGTTCTCACTGCTATTTTTAAAACATGTTCAAAATTGACCCAAAAAAAAACATCATTCTAGTATACACACATTTTGTTTTTAACACTGTTTTTAATGTTTTTTCGGGGTTTTTTAGGTAGAGTTCTCATTTTGAGTTTATAGTTCCTGTTTCAAAGTTTACATTGTTTTGTGGCATTAAGAATAAACAATGATTTAGTTTCTTTCCTTATGCTTTTGTCATGCTTTTTAGATGAAGCTTTCATCTATTGTGTAATCTCATGATCAACAAGTCCAAGAAGGTAGTTCTTCCAATTTTGGTTGCCTAAGAGGCATTAGATCACATAGTAGTTGCAAGTTTTCATTTCCATGCTTTTAGGATGCTTTCTTATATCACATCTAATGTATACTGAATTGCTTAAATCATTTCAAGAAGATGATTTCGACATATTCCTATATTGAACGTTCACAATAGTATTTGAGCATGCAGTAGATCATAGTTGTTTTTATATTGCTTGCTTTCATTTCATTTCATAGGATTAGTTTTATTTTTTATCAAGAGTTTTCAAGGATAGGATAGGAAGTGATTTCATTTTCATCTTATCAATGAATACAATTGTATCTAGAATAATGCCATGCTTTTCATAGACACAGTGCCAGGTTAGATTAGACTAACCATTCAAGTTTTTGATTTTATTTTATGCAAATTAAGTTAGTTGAAGTACATTTCATTTTCTTCCTTCTTATAAATTAGTTTTTATATTAAACATCCATTAGACTTTGTTGATCATTGACTCTTAACATCCATTAAAATCATTAGACATAAAAGACAAAACCCTCAAAACAATACAAAAACATACTCAACAAAGTAAGAAACAAGGTTAACTAAGCACATATTGTGCACCACACTTCATCAATTTACTAACTGATGCAGGAGCATTCAGCTCAACAATATCATTGTATTTTAGCAGACATAGGGGGTTTTGTGTTTCCAAGGAAGTTGGTTTCCTATGTTTTGAATTAATGTAATTATTAAGGTTTTGGGTGATTTTAATGAGAGAATCTAGAATCAGGATTTAATTAAGTATAGTGAGGCATATTTGTAAATGTTCTCAAATGTATGAGAACATGAGAGAATTAGAATAGTTGAAAGATTGAGAGATTTGAGAATTAATGGTAAAACTTAGATTACGAGTTAGTTCATGATTTTGTGGATTAGAGAGGATCCTTAGAGATAAGGAAGAGATTTTAGGATTTTGTTGAGAAGGTTATGGATTTAAGCCAAGAATTGGTTGTAGAATCCTTTGGTATAAAAGGCATAGTCAGGGGTTAGCTGGTTAGTCAGTTAGGTTGAGAGTTAGGTAGGTTTGATTGTAAGCCTACGACAGGTAGGAAAACAGAAGCCATTGATTAGAAAATCGAGCCAGAGAGACAAAGAGTCTCATTATGTAATCATTTGTTTATATGTATACAAAGATTCAATTCCTAAATTGTGTAAATGTGTGGTTTGAGTAATTGAATGATAAATTGTGTGTGAATTAGAGGTTCTTTATAGTATATGCATGCAGGTGGAGTTTGGGCAGAACAAAAAGAAGAAGTGAGGATGAAGGATCATGTCAGATCGTTGAATCTGATTGAAGGATCAACGTGAAGTTCAAGAGTGACAGTGTCTAAGAGTATGCGGAGTTAAATCAAGAGGGAGTTGTGCTGCAAAACAATCAAAGACTAGAAACCTTGGAGTGACTCGAAACCACAAAGAACTTTGAGAAACCACATAAAGGCGAAGAAAGTAAAGGAATGAAGGAAGGAAGAAAATGTGCACAAGAGCCGTCAGATCGTTTATATTGATGCATATTAATGGTGGAAGAAGAATGGCGAAGAAATAGATCTGGATCGTCAGATCGATAGATCTGTTAGATCGATGGTGATCAACAACTACAGGGGTAGGAGAGTACAAATTTTCTTGATCATGGTTGAAGTCTTGCACTCGCTGCTAGCCATCGATCTGATATTCAACTTCTTAGATCATAGTCAACTACGGGGGTTAAGGCTGTTTTAATCCGTGTTCTAGTTGGAGTCCCGCAAACCGTAGATTTGATGGCCTCTTATATCTAATGGTCATTGCACACTAATCAACTCGTACAATAGTCAAGGAAGAAATATGGGTTTATAAGTGGAAGATGTTTATCGGGTGGAGAAAAAAGTGGTAAGTGGTAATTCAGGGTGGTCACTCGATTCCATTTAGCAGTCGACACATAGCACGTCGGAGCAGAGAGGAAACCACTTTATCGGGTGGATAATCCTCTTGCAAGTGGCTCGCCCGATATCATTGTTAACCATTGGATCAAATGGGTTTTGATCAACGGTGGAGGATCACCAATTAGGTTTGTTGATTAGGTGAACCATCAACCATCAGATTGAAGGGTGAGATCAACGACAGAGATTGAAGCCGATAAGGGTTGGGCCTGAGTGAACCCGAGAAGTTTATCAAGGCGAGTTAAGTGATTTGAGTTCTGGCGGATGAATGGGTTTAAGTGGCAATACGAAACAACATCCATTGATCTGATGGAGTGAAATCAACGGTGGAGGATGAATGCGATAAAGGTAAGTGCCCGAAAATGTGCAAGGCCGTGGAATGGCGGAAAGGTAAGGTTTAAAGCAATTTATGTAATATTTCTATTATACTATAGTTATAATAAAAATAGCAGAGCTAAAGGTATTATGGTTTAAGTCGGGTTTTACCAAAGTCTAAACATGGTTTGGTTAAGACAAACCAATATTAAGAATTAACCAAAGTTTAATAAGGGTTGAATAAAGTTCCGCTCAAAAGGATTAATTAAGGTTAAGACTATGGATAGTAAATTAAAACATTTCCACATGATATTTAATTAAGGGGCCTTAAACCTTAATTTATGATGGTTTGACTAGGCAGAGTAATTGAAATTCCTGGGACAAATGAGATTATGCATTTTATATGCTTACTATGCGTAAAGTCAGCTTAGGTTGGCATCAATTTGGTATTAGAGCATCATTGTGGTTGAAACAATTGATATAAGAACAAAATAAGGGAATTCTGTGTAAAAGATCTTTGAGAAAATTTAGAACAGAGTTATGTTTTAAGGTGTATATCCAGGCAAGAGGCGCTCATATTCTAATCTGGCAAGCAGTAGACACACAAAGATAATGTGTAGAAAAACTTGCAAATGCAAGGAAATAGAGGACAATCCATTCGAAGTGCGGGAGAATGGTAGAACAAGATCATGTAGAGATCTTGAAGGTGAGATGATATGTTTTTTCTTAATTTGATTTGAAGATTAGATAGTTTGTGATTTTTATATTGTTGCACAGGTAGCAGCATAAGAAGGTGAGAAGATTGCAGCAACCTAGAGCAAGGAGTGCTCAATTGGTTCCAGAGGAAAGAACTAGAGAGATGCCAAAAGACTGAGCTCAGAGGAGAGAAGCTCAGTGAGGCATATGTAGCAAGAAGGAGACTTGTTACTGCAGAGGTATTGTTGCAGCTCACAAAGGCAATTCCGTAGAGGATGTGAATAGAATTGCTAAGTAATAAAGGAAGCTGATAAGACTTTCTAAGAGAAAGAAGAGGTTGTCAGAACCAAATATTTCATTGTGATTGAAATACAAGAGGACCTTTGTGTTCTTAGAAGATGTAGATGAGTTGAAGCCCAGAAAGAGCAGAGAGAAGTGCTCAAAAGAGGTTCTAGAGATAGAGAACCAAGTGCTTTCCAAAAGACCAATTACAGAGGAAAGCTTGGTGAGGTAAGTGGCAGCAAGGAGGACTTGCTGTTGCAGAGGCTTTAATGCAGTTCATAGTAAGTGAGTAAGGAGCTCATGAAGATAGAGAAGGAGAAGATGACTACTAATAGTCAGAGCATAGGTTCTGAGGAAAACCACAGCAGAAGAAAAGTGAAGAAGAGGATACCAAGGAAAATGGCAAGAGAATGAGTCAAGAGGAGCTTGACAAGGAAATTGTAGAGTTAAAAGAACAACTCGATGCATTAAGAAGGATACTTGAGGAAAACCAAAGACTAGGTTGGGTATTAAAGAAGAAGCCAGTGAAGTGGTATAAGTTATAGAGAAGGCTACAACAGAAGCAAGTAAAGTGGCTGGTGGAAAAACTCAGAGAAGTTGAGTTGGAAATGGAAGCTTCCATTTGTGAACCAGAACAGGGTGAAGTTTTGGGTGAATATGAAGAATGGAGATTAGTGAACTATTGGGATAGTTCAGAGCAGCATATTGAAATGTTGCCAAAGGAAGAAGAGACACTAAGGCCTTATGTTTTTAATTATAATAATTGTTTTGTGAGTGCAGGTTTTGCAGAGGATTGGCAGCCTTATGAAGTTGTCATAAAACTTGATAAAAATTAATAGAGTTTAGAGGAGAACTTGGATCAACATAATGATGTACTGACAGGGGATGAAGAGTACCTTTCAGAGGATAGGTATTCTAGAGAATACTATGATGAAGAATGCCTCTTGAATGAGGAAAATATTGAATTGTTGTAGTAGAAAGAAGTTATTGATGAATTGATATTTGGAACTCTTACAAAACAAGGACAAATATTTGTGGAAGAAGGAGATGAAGATCAGACTAAAGAGCTGATATGTGAAACATTAGTTGAGGCTGTTGAACCTTACAATTTTCAAACTGACAATTGTTGTGTGAATACAAGGATTATAAGTGTTGAACAAGAACTTATTTCTGTGGAGATGAATGAGACTGAATTTTCTATGTAAGGTAGTCCGATTTAATCATTGGGAAATAGTGACCATGTAAAGGATGAAACTGGAAATGAAGAGCATTGTGATAAAACACGTGATAAATGTAAGGAGGAAATTGAATTGCCAGGGAAGTTGCTAGGAGGAAATAACAATAGAAAAGAAATGGTTACAACAATACTTAATAGTAGCAGAGGGTCTTTAAAAGACATGGAGACAGAAGAGTGTTTTGGTTCACAAACCAATAGTTTGTTTGCAGGAACAATGCATAGAAGGAATGAGTGTGATGTTGTGATCGAAGAAATTGAGCATAAGTTATTTGGAGATGAAATGGAAGTTCAGAAGCAACAAGAGGGTAAGGATGTAAGGGTGGCAATAAGGAACCAACAACTACAAAGTGAAGGTAACCAATAGATGATTAAAGGCAAATTTAAAGAAGAGACTATGTCAGCTGAAAACATAGTAAAGGATCATCATTCCATCATGATGATAGGCACTGTGGAGATAACCAGGGAAGCTGTTGAGGCAGTCAATAAAGAAGAAGGACTAAACTCTCATCAAAGGATTAGTGAATGGGAGAAAGAATTAGAGCTACTGGAGAAATGGCTGAAAGCACTCGTGGTGAAGAAAGAACCTCATGAAGATTGCAAACGATATGCAAGAGAGGAAGAGGAAAGAGTCCAACAAAGAAATGAGTTGGACATAGAAATTGAATTGATGATGGATTTGATGAGAAATGTGTCTCAAAGGGAGAAGACAATAGAAATAAAGCAAAGAAGCAACAAGAAAAAGACAACAACAGACTGTAAGAGCATAACTAGTGGGGCAATGCAGCATAAAGTGTGGAGACTTGGAGAAAAACAACAAACAATAGTAGCAACCAAAAATAGACTATAGAACAAAGTATGGGATCTAGGAGGACACAGATCAGCAGCACATGATCAAGAGATCATGATTATTTTCAACCTTGAGAGTCTGATGTAGGAGCATTTAGCTCAACAATATCATTGTATTTTAATATACATAGGGGGTCTTGTGTTTCCAAGGAAGTTGGTTTCCTATGTTTTGAATTAATGTAATTATTAAGGTTTTGGGTGATTTTAATGAGAGAATCTAGAATAGGGATTTAATTAAGTATAGTGAGGCATATTTGTAAATGTTCTCGAATGTAGGAGAACATGAGAGAATCAAGATAGTTGAGAGATTGAGAGATTTGAGAATTAATTGTAAAACTTAGTTCAGGGGTTAGTTCATGATTTTGTGGATTAGAGAGGATCCTTAGAGATAAGGAAGATATTTTAGGATTTTGTTGAGAAGGTTATGGATTTAAGCCAGGAATTGGTTGTAGAATCCTTTGGTATAAATGTAAGCCTAAAAGGCATAGTTAGGGGTTAGCTAGTTAGTCAGTTAGGTAGGTTTGATTGTAATCCTACGCAGGTAGGAAAACAGAGGCCACTGATTAGAAAATCAGGCTAGAGAGATAGAGAGTCTCATTATGTAATAATTTGTTTATATATATATATATATATATTGAGAGAGAGAGAGAGAGAGAGAGAGAGATTCCTAAATTGTGTAAGTGTGTGGTTTGACTGATTGAATGATAAATTATGTGTGAATTAGAGGTTCTGCATAGCTTATGTAAGCAGGTGGAGTTCGAGCAGAACACAAAGAAGAAGCGAGTATGAAGGATCATGTCGGATCGTTGAATTTGATTGAAGGATAAATGTGAAGTTAAAGAGTGACAATGTCTAAGAGTATGCAGAGTTAAATCAAGAGGGAGTTGTGTTGCAGAACAATCAAAGACCAGAAACCCTGGAGGAACTTGAAACCACAGAGAACTTTGAGAAACCATGTAAAGGCGAAGAAAATAAAGGCATGAAGGAAGGAAGTAAACATGCACAGGAGCCGTCAGATTGTTTAGATCGATAGATATTAATGGCAGAAGAAGAATGGTGAAGGAATAGATCTGGATCGTCAGGTTGACAGATCTGTTAGATCGACGATGATGAACAACTGCGGGGGTAGGATAGTACGGATTTTCTTGATCGTGGCTGAAGTCCCACACTTGCTCCTAGCCATCGATCTCATATTCAAATTCTTAGATCACAGTCAACTACAGGGGTTAAGTCTATTTTAATCCGTGTGCTAGTTGGAGTCCCACAAACCGTAGATTTTATGGCCTCTTATATCTAACAGTCATTGCGCACCAATCAACTCGTGCAATAGTCAAGGAAGAAATACGGGTTTATAAGCCAAATTTGTTTATTGGGTGGATAAAAAAGTGGTAAGTGGTAATTTAGGGTGGTCATCCAATTCCATTTAGCAGTCAACATGTAGCACGTTGGAGGAGAGAGGAAACTGCTTTATCGAGCATATAATCCTCGTGCAAGTGGCTCGCCCGATATCAGTACTAACCATTGGATCAAATGGGTTTTGATCAACAGTGGAGGATCATCGATTAGGTTTCTTGATTGGGTGAACCACCAATCGTCAGATTAAATGGTGAGATCAACGACGAAGATTGAAGCCGATAAGGCTTGGGCCTGAGTGGACCCGAGAAGTTTATCAACGCGAGTTAAGTGATTTGAGTTCCGGTGGATGAATGGGTTTAAGTGGCGATACAATGCGACAACCATTGATCTGATGGAGTGAAATCAATGATGGAGGCTAAATGCAATAAAGGTGAGCGTCAGAAACTATGCAAGTTTGTGGAATGGAGAAAAGGTAAGGTTTAAAGTAGTTTATGTAATATTTCTATTATACTAGAGTTATAATAGAAATAGCGGAGCCAGAGGTATTATGGTTTAAGTCAGGTTTTACCAAAGTCTAACCATGGTATGTTAAGACAAGCAGATATTAAGAATTAACCAAAGGTTAAGAAGGGTTGAATAAAGTTTTGCTCAAAAGGATTAATTAAGGTTAAGACTATGGACAGTGAATTAAAACATTTCCACATGGGATTTAATTAAGGGGCCTTAAACCTTAATTTATGAAGGTTTGAGTAGGCAGGGAAATTGAAATTCCTTGGACAAATGAGATTATGCATTTTATATGCTTACAGTGGGTAAAATCGGCTTAGGCTGGCATCACTAACCCTGGTCGATAATTTATGTTAGCAATTTAAGACATTAAATTGATTGAACAGAATGATCATCTTATGATAGGCCTGTGAGAGGGTTAGAAGAAGAAGGCTTCATTAAGAGGGCACAATAAAACTCATCAGTGGCTTAGGAGGGCTGAACTTTTCATTTTTACTACACCATGCACTATTAGGAAGATCTCTCCTTGGTCCAACGTAGTGGGGGAAGCTGAAGGGACAATGTTGAAAGCTTCATGCTTCAAGGTTGTGCCATGCGCTCTAAATAAAAGAGAGGAAAGCCTAAAAGAAAATTTTGACTAATAAAGGGTGAGGGGAGGCATCCTTCATCCTTCCCTACTATGCCATGTTTTGAAAGGATGGCTTAGGTACATGATTTCATTGGAGAGGAGGGAAGGTGAAAGGTTCAACCTCAAGGCTATTCCATGTGCTCAAAAGGAAAGGAGACTTCTAGGAGAGCGCAATTTGACTAGTCAAAGACAAGAGGAAGCTTCCTTTATCCTTCCCTACTAAGAAATGCACTCTAGAGGGAAAGGCTAGGCAATATTTGGTAGATGAGCACATTAGGAAGGAGGGAAGGTGAAATGCTCAACCTTCATTACTACGCTAGGCACTAAAAGGGAAAGGAAGCTTGAAATATGGTGTAGTTTGATTGGTTAAATGTGGAGAGGAGGCTTCCTTCAGCCTTCCCTATTGTGCTATGCACTATAGAGGAAGAGGTTAAGACAAGATATAGCACATATCTCATTAGGGAAGGGGGAAGGGTGAGGCTTCAGCCTTCGGGAGTGCGCCATGCACCCAAAGGAAGAGGATGCTTGAGATAAAGTGAATTTTTCTTCAACAAGGGGTCATTGTTTCTTTTTAGTATACTTTTCATCCTAGGCTAATGTAGTTTTACCCAATAGTGTATGATTGACCATTTGGAGCATGCTTTTCATTGAGCAAGGCCATAGGGATGAAGACACTTTGCCTAACAGGGTTTTCATTGCACTAGGAGGATAGAAGGATCATTGATTTGCATGTTTTTCCTTTGCAAAAGGATAAAAGAGGTCCATGATTCTATCTAGGAGTGTGCTATGTGTCATGTAAGGCAGAGGTGACTGAACCTCAATGAAGTGATCCAATATGAGCTAGAAGGGTCAAGTGACTGCCCTTGGGAAGATCATGATGTGCAACATATTTGAGGTAATCTTGAGAGGTACTTATTGCACCAACCTTTGGGAGTAGTATTGCATCATTAAGGCGTATGTATAGGTTGAGATTCACATTCTATAAGGGTTCTAAAGGATTTAAAACATACACTGGGCTAAAGGAGCAAGGAGGGCTCTCAAAAGGATAAGTGTGGGATTGATAGAGTAAAAGAGGAACATGCATCTGGTCATGACTCAATATTGGAGCACACACATAAAACCATCAATATAAGCCAGAAGAATGCATATGACTCATGAATGACAATCACACCTCGAAACGACAGAAAATTGACACTTACATCTAAGTGCGACAATTTAAACAACACATCAGGGAATTTAGAACACAATTTACGATAACTATGACAATTGTGACCAAACAATGCACTAAGTTGTAGGAATGTGTCTAGTGCATATTCTAATGATATGTAATATCATATAATGTAGAGAGTGCACTGAAATTGACTTCAATGATGTGCTAAGGTGTGACATATGTAGGAGTGAAAACCATAAAAGTGACACATGTGACATGAGGAAAACATAAGAAAACACTTGCAAAATGAGAACGACCTTAAAAGAGAAACATGCTAGAGTGAATATAACATGAAAATGAAACTTATGAAAGTAAAATAATGTAAAAATGATATTTGTGAATGTGAAAGTGACAATTGTGAAATAAAAAATGCGTAAAAGACTACAGTTGAGAAAACTCACCAAAATAGAAGTACAAACAAAAAAAAGTAAGGGGGACTATTAATGAAAGTGTGCATTGACTATCGACATGTGTTGAACATCGAATATGAACTATCTTGATGGATGTTGCTATGCCTGTTCCAGCTTGCATAAAAGAAGTGTTCTCATGACATCATAAAAAATTGTGCATGTGAGTGCAAGTGACTTGACAGTTTGAAACTAGGAAGAATACTTGAACACTTTGGAAAACATCAATGAAAATGGAGTAACCATAGACTGACAAATTGTAAAATCCTCAGTAGGCTCTAAAATTCAAGTGTGAGAAAATTTTTGGAGGATGTTGATCACAACAAAAACACTTGGAGACACACTGGTAGAACTCCAACTTACTTGTTTAGCTTTAATTCCCTAAGTGCAAGGTCTTAGTCTTTCAGGAAGTATTAATTCATCTTTCATATTACCATGGCTTCCCTACTTAACTCGGTTAGAGATATAGTACCCTCCATTCAATTGCTTTGTTATACACATATCAATGCTTGAAAGTAACACTTTTTTTTTTTTTTTTAGGAAAGGGTAATACGCGTGATGAGCTTAAGGTATTCAAAGTATGAGTTTCATCTATGGTGTTTCTCCACTACAGGCAAGCCTGGACAGTACCCTAACAGGGTCACTATAGGAGAACAAGCATTGATTCACTGTCAGGGACCCTGGATAATACCCCAACGAAGTCACTTGCTTCACCTCCCTGTGAAAAAATCCTTTCTCTTATTCCACCCTTTATTTATTTATTTAATAGGATTGTGATTTGACACTTATTATTTTCAACGAGTGAATGATGGATCTCGACTTATTGAGAACAAAGGAGTTTTCCCCTTGAGAGAAGTATTGATAGACCTCTAATATTGGTTTTCTCACTATTAGAGGTCTATCAATTCTGTATCAACCAGTAATATTTTGAATATCTACTATGAAATCACAGAGATCTATACAAACAACAACAAAGATCACCCTTTCCACTTAATCAATCAATCAATTAGACTCAATCTCCTTATGCATTCAATTCTAATTTTAGATCTAATAAGACATCATTGAAAGACAACAACAAAACAAAAACACTGATCAGATAGATCAATCATTTTTGAAATAACAAACTTTTCATTTGCATACGCTACTTGGAAGAGTCTAACCAATGTGTATACATGCCTTCACCAAGGCAAAGTAGTGTATAGATATTCAAATACTAACTTAAAACTTCACAGCTATTCTAGACTTCAGTCATACCCAAATCATAACATTTATAGGATAAAACATGCGTTAGTATTCAGATCTAGCCCAACAATTATTAGATCATACAATGATAAGTCATTTCAGGTCTCATGATCCTGATCCAACATTATTTCTAAAGGTGCACAAGATATTTTAGATCATATCATAACCATAGCCCTTACAACATAATATATACTTCAGATAGAAGTCTTCATGAAAAGCTCTTTCACTTGCACACTTGGCCCTTTGATCTTCTCCTCATATAGTTTTTGGCCTTTCTCAATACCTCAGACAAAAACAACACTTAGAACCGGTGGTATTCTTGGACGAGATCAAATAACCATTACTCCACTTAATATTGTGGGCTAATACCATGGTATTGACCCTTGGTATTCTTTAATCTTAAATTTCCTTGATTTTCCAACCCATACATGCTTTTCCTCTTGTGAAAGTGCGTGAATACATATACGCTCCTTTTGTACAATGAACTCGCTTGTATATACTACTTTGACAAGGTGAACTTGCATATACAACTTAAACTAACTTAAAAATTCCTTTTCCTTCAAATTCTTGACTTTGATCAGTAGTCCTTTGTTCCAACTTCTTGTTATTTTGTACCATTACCTTGTTACCTCTGAATTGACCTACTACATTGTGAGTTTCCCTTAATTAAATCTGTACTGACCTGTGAGTGAGTTGCCATCAAGGACAACACCTATACCATAATGCCAACAACGAGTTGCACTATACTAGCCTTGTGCTGGCAATGCACTTTTTACTTCGATACTCACGTTGATCCCTAAAAGGAAAGTTTTACCAAAGAGGACAAGAAGCTTCATGATATAGAGGCTTCCAGAACGACGAGCTGGAGGTTGTTTGGTGTGGATGTGGTCAAATTCTCCCAATATTTCCCTTTGATATTATCCCTATGAGCGAACTCCTTGAGATGAGGGCCTTCCCCTATCTTTGGAGAGATCCTAACTCCATTTCCCTGCATATATATTCATCCTCTCCCATTACCAAATGGTTGGTCTATGATTATTTTCACCCTTATTATGAGATAGTGCCTACATGCTACTCATTTGGCTTGGAGAAGGAGTGCTTGGAAAGCTTGAGCTTGGACTTGGAAATTCACTCAAGGAGAGCTTATTGACATCAAGGCTTGGTTGTATGATTCCTCCTTTATTTCATTAATATATACAACTGCTAGTTCACTTTCCATAAATGTTTTTTTTAATGCATCATTTATCTTAATTCTCCTTGATCTGTTAAGTGGATTACTTTTGATTATGCTTGTTGCACTTGTATGCTTTTTTGTGTCTTTGATCTCTTGTGTAGGTATTCGAATGATGTGAGTAGTAAAATTGAGCCTGAGGAGCGAGTGATTCGAGATATTCAACAAAGGAGTGTGTTATAACATCATAACGAGGTAGGTCATCTTCCTCTTCTCTCATTTCAATTGTAATTTAGGAAAGTGTCTTGTAGATTTTCATGTAGGTTTCTAGTCCCACTTATTGGGATAGAGGGATTGTCTTTGTCTACAGAGAGGATTTACCAAGACAACAAAATGGAAACTCCACTAGCGAAGCTATAACGTTTTCCATCCATTCCTTCGATTAGGTTCTCTGATGAGTTTGACCAACCTTCGATTTCTTGGATTGTGTACATCATTGTAGCTATTTTCAGTCACTCATTATTGCTTGAAAATGTTAAGCCTACTCTTAGCTTGAGTTTTTTTGTTTTTTTTTCCTTATTTTTCTCACCCAGCATGTTTTCTTCTCTGACAGAAGCGCTGACAGTGCTGAATTTCAAATTACAGTTGCGATGCTCTGCCTTTCATCGCCCTTTTTCCTTTAACAAGCACACTGATCTTAGAGGATAGAAGAAAATTATGGTTTCTTCTTGTTTTCAATGATTTTCTAGTGTAACTACAATGTGTTTGGCTTGATTTTTATTCTTGTGTGATCACAATTGTCTCTTGGCTTTGTTGATGTGCGTTTGAAGCTTGATTTCCATCTAGGATTTCTAGGGTTTCTAGATCACCCTTCTCTCATTACTTGGTCTGTCTCTCTGAGATTGATTGCTTCCATTTAGGAGTCTTGTTGCAGTCAAGACACCATTCTCAAGTTGGTTTTGGTTTGTGGTTGTAAAATTATTTTCATTAGTATTGATTCATATTGGTGCTTTGAAAATCGCTTTTGTTCTATTGTCAAACATAGATTACAATTGTTTGCTTTGGTAGGACTGAAAGTGAATTCTTGTTTTGATTACTTTGTTTCGAAAAGAAAAGTGAAATATTTCTTCATTTAAGTATTTTTGAAATGATTTGCATTCGAAATCATAACTGGATGAAATTTTTCATTTTATTTGCTTTAGATTGCATTTTTCCTTTGCTCATTGCATTAGTTTGCATTGTTGAATCAAAGTGAAAGTAAAAGCACAAAAGATTAGTGCATCTTAGTGAAAGGAAAGTGATTTTTGTTTCTCATAGGATTGCATTTTTGCATTTCATTTGTTAATGAAAATGAAAGATTAGATTTCATTTTTTTAATTTTGCATTGGAAAGATAAAAGTTGCATTTTGATGAATTTTGCTTGATTGATGCAATATTTAGTTGTCTCTCTTCCTTCATTAGTTTAGCCTTCATCGAATGAAAAGTTTTCATTTTATCATTTAGTTGCATCATAGGAATTTAGGTGACATCGTTGAGCCATCAAACTGAAACTTAATTGAAGATAAACTTAAAATTTACCTCAATCAACCTAAGGAGAATTTGTAACCTAACACAGATATCTAGAGGTCTAGGCTAGAGATGTGTGGCGATGCCTTTAAACATAGCACCTATCATTAACTGCTTGCATTGTATCTCGGGGGGGGGGTGAAATCCCTTCCTAATAGGGAAGTATATCAAAGTTTATCCAATACTTTCGGGTATATAGGAGGCACTTCAGTATGGAAATTATATAGGGACACTCTCATCGAACGATTATGCATTAGACAACACTAACATAGACTTGTGCTTCCCATACCATTGAGTATATATTTCAAAACCCCACTAGGTTGCTATCTTTTAGCCACAGGTAACTGATTCATCCACCTTGTAAATGTGATACACCGAACACAACAATTCAGGGAGATTGGCCTTCATATGTCAAGTCCTTGGTTTTGGCTAAGGTGTATATAATGGTTCATGGATACTTGGTAAACCCTCTTGCCTAGCATTACCTGCTTTGATTTATTTGTTGTTTCGTGTCATAAAATTAACTGTCAATGATAACATGTTGAACCCATGTAGTTGCTTATTGGCCTCACATTGAATAATTTCTTGTAAATTTTAATTTTAATCAACCCTCAATGAATCATCTCTTCTCCTTCTGCTCTTGAAAGAAAGTGACCTTTGTTGAACCATTGATTTCACCTCACAATTCCCCTTTGTTGTCTGATTTTGAAGGGTCTTCCCAAGGAGTTCATCCTGAACTTTCACAGTCACTTGAAGCTCAAGGATTTGAACTTGGAATTGTCCCAAGCATCCAACCCCTTACTTCTCATCCTCCATCTCGAGACTCATCATCATCTCATTAATTTGATCTAGAAACCCTTGAGAGTCCATAGAGATTTTTTTTATATCCCTCAAATTCGTTATTTGATCCATTTGTGTTATGTCCTCAACATCCTTATAGTCCATACGATCAATCGAGTGTTCCTTTGGAGTTACCTCCTCGTCTATCTCAAATTTCTCCTTGCCATTTATTTCCAACTATGGCTTTAGAAGATGAGATTCCTCGAGGTCCTCTAGAAGTCTCCACTACTCACACTCCTAGTGTTGATAATGAATCTGAATATGACTTTCCTCTGGAAGGCTTTCCTTATGTAGGAAGAGTTCCATCTCAACCACCTCCTGAAAATAGTGGGCCTATGCTTCCACATTTTTATACAACCATGGCTCAATTAGTTTCAGGAACTCCCAGTGCTTCTTCATTGTACCAAAATCCAATTTGGTCATAAAATTCTATGCCAACTTTAGGTCTTCTTATTCCTAACATGACCTCTCAGATCCCTGTGCAAACTGTCATTACTTTAGTTCTGATTCAACCAACGATTCCATCACAACTATTATCATCATTTCAACCTTCCATTTCGGTGTAACCATCAGTTTCTATTTATACATATATAAGTTCCTCAGTCCCTCCATCAAGTGGAAAAAATGTACCACCTCCTCATTAACAGCCTGGGGGGAAATCTAAACTTCCCTCTTGTGTCAGGTGGAACCCATGTGAGTGGATCACAACCTCACATGGTTGGAGTGAGTTACCCAAATATTAGAGGTATTCCTAATCCTGTTGATCCATATGGGGTAGGTAATATCCAATATCAACATCCTTACATGGCCCAGATTCCTCTCCAATAATCTTATGTTCAATATGGTTCACAAGCACTGGAAATCCACCTTATATTTCACAAGAAGGTCCTCATGTGCAACCTAGTTAAAATCCTATTCCCAATGCATATGATCAAATCTCGATTGGAACTTATTAGTACCAATAGGGAATCCCTCAAGGAATTGTTCAACAACCTTTATTGCAACAAGGGCAACCTTTACAACAACAAGGGAAACCTTTGCAGCAGTAGGGGCAACCTTTGCAGCAGTTTCAACAGCCTTTGCAACAACAAACATAGTTTTTCCATCAACCCAACCAACCTTTGTATCTGCAAGGTCAAACATTGCAGCAACAAGCTCAACCTGTATATCAACAATGTCAAACCTTGCAGACACAAGGTCAACCCCTGCAGTAGCAAGGCCATCAACTTTACTACCAGGGTCAGCAGATGCAACAACCTTACAATCCATATGTTTTACATAATTCTTATCCTCCTTATGGTTATCAACAGCATATGGCAAGTCAATATCAACCCTACCCTGGATAGAATCCACCTTATGGTCAAGGTACCCATCAATGGGGGAAAAATCAAGCCCTTTATGGTCAAAATCCTCCACTTTTGGGGAAAAATCCTTACCAACAAGGTTAGAACTCATAGACTGGGCCTTATCAAAGGCCTTATATGCCTTTTAACCCACAATTTCCATTTTTAGTGACATTGGAATCGCCCGATGTCTCGAGGCTTACTAATGATCCAATTCTTCATTCACCTTATTAGCCTCCAATTCCCACTAAAATTCTGATCGATTGCCCCAAGTTTGAAGGAAAAGATAAAAAGGACCCTCAGGCCCATGTGATGACATATCACTTATGGTGTTCTTCCAATTCCTAGATTAACAGTTTTGTTCATCTTCGCCTCTCTCAGTGAAACTTGATAGGTGTTTCCGCAAAGTGGTACATTGAGTTGCCTCAAGGTACCTATGCAGACTTCAACTCTTTGGCCATGACCTTCCTCACCCACTTCTAGTTACCAGTTCACTATAAAATTGACACCCACTTTCTCACATCTCTGAAACAGGATACTGTGATCCATATCTCTGATGACATCCATGAATGGAGACATCGACATTACCTCATCAAATTTGAAATCCTTGATGAGTTTTTGATTGAATGGTTTACCAAGTTATTCATAAACAAAATCGTTGTAGATATAGCAATGGGTGTTTGTGTTACTAAGGATCAGGTTATTGCTTGTGCCCAATATTTGGATTTGGTTTATTCCCAATATGGCACGCTGTATGAGATGTTGCCTGATGCTCCAAGGCCATCATCAGATCCAACATCTTCAAAGTCTCCAGATGTGCCACCTGTTGATGGTATAATTGGATCAATATCTCAAACTTCCACTAAAGATTCTTCGAAAAAAATATTTTTTGAATACTGGTTCTAATCATCCTTCGAAAAACCCATCGAATCTTGCTAAAACCTCCGAAGTCAATGTCGTCCAGTCTACCATGGAAAATAAAGAATTGAAAGGTAAGAAGAAGGGTAAAGGTAAAGCAAAATCCAATACCCCAAAATAGGATCCCCCCTAAGTCATCTGTTGTTGATGCCCCCAAATGGATGTCGAAGTATTATTGCCTCATTTGTGAGGAATATCATTATACAAAGGATTTTCCTCGAAATTCAAAAGCTAGTCATTTATTGAAAGGGACCCCAATTGTATTGAAATAGCCATTTCCATATCAATAGACTGAATTGGTAGACCAACCACAATCCTAAGTATCATCTAGTTCTCAGGTTTACATGATGATGGGTTCATTACCTATATTTGTAGCCACTTGATCGAAAGATTATCAAACCCCTCAAAAACTGATGGTGGAAAAGGAAGCCACTGATATACCTTCTACTTTTTCTCCACCCAGTTCTAGTACTCTCTATATCAAGAGACCTAATGATGGATCAATCATCTCATCACCTCCAAAAGGTGTGCTTCAGAAGTCATCCTATAATCTGACTGCTAGAGTTGCTCAGCATTACAATATTGTCGAAGATTTAGCTCAAGCCCCTTCGGTGATGTCTTCTTTGGAAATTCTCCAAACTTGTCCAACGCATCGGAAATCATTATTGTATGCTATAGGAGGCATCGATCATGCTGATTCGAACTTGATTACTTTCAATCTTAAAAACCATGTTCCTAATCTTCCTCATCAAATTGCATTTTGGATTCAAGTCATTATAAAAGGAAATATGATATATAGGACTGTCATTGATGAAGGTGCCTCCACCTGCATCATGTATGTTTCATGTTGGAAAGCCATTGGCTCTCCACCTCTCAACTATTCCCCAAACACCTTGGAGGATTTTGATACAAGAGGATCCCGTCCTTATGGTATTCTCACAAGTTTTCCCATCACTTTGGAAGGGAATACTATTGAGTTAGAAGTATAATTTGTAGATGTGAATCTGAATTACAACCTTCTACTTGGGTGAAGTTGGACCCTTGCCACGTTTTGTGTGGTTTCCTCTTTGTTCTGGGTGCTCCTTTTTCCTCATGAAGGAAAAATTGTCACCATAGATCAATTGTCATTTTTCTCTTCTAGTGCTTCAAATGGAAACATCCCATATGTGGGAAATAATGATATTCCATATGAGAGCTTGGGGGTAGGTCTTTTCAAAGATTCTGATTTAATGGGAACTTTTTCTCTCCCACCTCTGCATGTTACCTCGATTAACATGATCTCTATCTCCACTGACCCGTGGATCATTCCTTCTCCGGATCATGTTGATTCATTTGGTGATGCTATGTCTCCAAGTCCCTTAGAACAAGCTTATCATGAAATTGTCTCAGCTTCAATGGCTACTTCAGAAAGTCATGATGTTCTCAGTATGCACATGGATACCTATTCGAAATCTCCTTGACTTGTTTCTTGGGATTCTTTGGATCCTTTGAACGAGGTATTCCCCATCGACAAGAGTATTGTTGAGGTTATTTCTCTTGAAGAAACTCCTTGGAATGATGCCCATCATCATTCCTCATTTCATCCAAGTCTAAGTGAGATTCCTTTGTGTCTTGAAGATTTTGTTTCTCATAACCTGTTGGACACCTGATCCTCAATGGGTTAGTGTGGAAGCCGAATGGACAAAAAGTAGTCCAAGAGACCTTGGGATGTGAATCCCAATGGTCACATAATGTACTATAAATGTATATCATTTGTCAATAAAAATTGTATTGCATGTTTTGTCTTTATATCTCTCTTGTTGTCCATGCGTGTTTAACATGGTATCAGAGCCATGATGTGTGGCCTGTTTTCTTTCTCAGGGTTTATCCTTTAGTTAAAAAATGAGATGTTGTTATTCCTTGAGAAATTGGTCTGAACTTCCTTGAATAGTGCTGGCCTAGTCTTCATTACCTGTAACGCTCCATTAATTCTTCCTACCTGTTCTTCTGAATACAATAATCGCTCTCTGACTGTCATAAACGTTTAAAAAAAGGAGCGTCATTACACTTGTGCCTCTACTGCCTGACAATTCACTTGATTATTCTCACTTGCGTTATTGAATGTGTTTGAATAGCCATTGAACTTGAACGTTGTGGCACGCTGCAGTTCAACATCCTCAAGTTCATGCTGAAAGTGTGGCAGAGAATTGTATTTTCCATTGGAGTGATCGGTCATAGGCTGTTTGCCTCTATCACATGGTTATCGAAATTAGTTTATTATTTCTCTGAAACCTGGCACCTAATACTATGTGTCTACTCCATCCGTGATCGTTTCATCTGAGGGTTATCACTGCTTGGCATGTTAAAAAAAAAAAAAAAAACACTTATGCTCACTTCAGGCAGAAATGCCTCTAAGATCAGCCTCCCCTATGCCTATTAGCATAGACTTGTCTCTCCTATTTGTGCCCTGTGTATATAGGGAATATCAACATAATGAGCGTATTAGAACTAAAGCTACTTTTTAGTTGGAAGATTGATGGTGGACTTGCTATGACCTAAGAAGAGATATTAATGGATATCTATAGATCAAAATCTCTGAAAGAGAATACCTAAAGGTGTTCATGTGCACTAAAGCATTTATCAAGAATCGAACTCTCATCATCATCGGTGCCTCTATTTCATTGTTCATTCTGTTCCTCAATGATTATGCCGTTGCTTCCCTGCGACAGATGTAAATTTATCTATTAATGAAGTTGCCTCTATAACTCGTATGAATCTAGAGAGGGAAACGTTTCATTTGAAATGATCATAAAAAGAAGAAGCATCACCATGCCCCTTGGTATTATTGTTAAAAGGTGGAGATAGTAATCCCTCATCTCCATCACATTGCGTTTCTAGTTTACATAAAGCTGATTGACTCGAAATTCTGATAGAAGATGCTCTCAACACTCTCTCGAATGGATTGATTCCCATCTTTCTCAAAAGTTTTCTATATTTGAAGAAGACCAAGAGCTCCTGCATAGAACAAAGATCCGGAAAAGACCAGTAAAGGACATTAAGATGTGCTTTACAGTTAACCACGCTCTCAAACCGTAGCAGATCCATTGTAGGAAGGTGGAGCATGAGTCAAAGAAATGAAGCAGATGAAGAGAAAATAATATAACCAAGAATGTTCAGATGAATCGCTCAACAGGGTCCTCAGAGCATGTTCCACTGTGCCTTTGGATTTGTTCATTAATTTGAATACCGAAGGTTTCCCATCATTTTCATCATTGGAATCCATCCTGACATTCGGAAGCTCGATGAAGTGGATACCCAATCCTGCAGCGTGAGAGACTCTGTGTATATCTCATGTGGCAAACGTGCATGTTCCATGGTATGTTGAATACAAAGTTGAATAGTTGAATGCAATATGCTGGTTATATGGTGTGAATACCCGCATTGAATGATCAAACTTGCTCTTTTAATCTATGTGCATTGGTCATTGAGTATGTATGTTAGTTTGGCATAAGTGTTGGTTGGAGAAACATTGGTGGACATGCAGGCATAGTTTTTCTCAGAATTTGTTATCTTGGATTCGAATTCTCTCTGAGAGTGAATACGTAACGTCCATACCGCATTGAATCGTTGGATCCTAGTGCTGTTCGAAGAATGATGGTTTAATTCATTTGATACACAAACCTTTATCTTCGATGTATTGATATTGAGCTGGTCTCCAAGATTTGTCATAAAAAGGGTGTATTGGTTTGTATAGATTGTACTTTTGCAACGCCTGTTAACCAGAAAGCGTTAGCACTCGGCGTAGATATTGTATTGCATTTGGTAACTAAATATATTGCAGGTCATAATGATGTTCTTGCAGGTAGTTTGAGTGGTTCAAACAAGGTTATTGGCACAGTACGTGCTTTGCACAATGTCTTGGGAGGTGTATTAAGTCCAAATGCAGCGTACTTGATTCTTCGTGGCATAAAGACCCTGCACCTTCGTGTACAACAACAAAATTCAATAGCTTTAAGGATTGCCCGCACTTTAGAAGCACATCCAAAGGTTTCTCATGTCCATTGGTATTTCGAAGATTTCCATTCTCATCCATTCCATCAAAGAACTGAGACATTTCTATTATTGTGGTCTGAGCTGTTAAAAGGGCACTCTCATCAATTGGAGGACTAATTGGAACGACAAAGTTCAATGTTCATAAGCATTAGGGGCTGTCTATATTCTTTAAAGTTGTGGTTATTTAGCATTGTGTGAGATATTTATGCAACATTGTCATTAAATGGAGCAAATTGATGATGCATTATAGTTATTAAATAGTCTAATCTTTTCCACTGTTGATGGGATGGTAAAAGTCAGTAAGGAAACTATTTTTAACATTCAAACTTGCTTGCAAAATGTACAAGAAAATATCGATTTTTTGCAGCTTGAATCACAGCTACAGCAAGAAGAGCTACATCAAAATAGACACCATTCTGAACCTGTTTTTGTTCAAAACATTGAGACAACCACCCATCAGCAGCATGTCAATAATGTTACAGTTCATTCAAATAAAGTAGCAGTTGTAAATGCAGATGCAAAAACTCAGTCTGCACTTCCCAAGCCCATCATCAGACCTTGGGAACAACTTGTCCACAACAAGCACAGAACTGGTCTTGGATATGACAAGGACTTGTCCTTTCATATTCCAGACTATGCCAAGCCCATTCAGTTTCAGATTGTTGGATTTATTCATGATAGTTCACTTGCTCCTCATGACAGTTCACCTCCAGCTATTCCAGACTTTGCCCCTCTTCCACAACAACAACAACAATAGATCGTGAAATGCCAACATTGTGACCGAGTTGGCCATTTGAAAGATCACTGTTTTGATCTTCATCCATGTAAGCACTGTCATAAAACCAGTCATTCTTCACACAGATGCTTCAAAAACAATAGTCCTGCAAGAACAAAGATTCATCTAGGATGGATCACTTCTTGGCAATGGGCATCAATAGCCAAGAAGATATTCCAAACACATGTCAGAACTTGTTCCATAATATTGAACAATCTTGCAGTTGAGTTTTCTCCATCCTCTCACCTTGTATCTAACAGGGGGGTGAAATGATGGTCATCTACAAGCTTCAAAGCCACATCAAGCGAGCCTGAGCCACAACCTGCCACACCAGTTTCAGAGTTGTAGCCAGAGACACAGATG
>APFE030683364.1:0-12164 GCA_000404065.3 Pinus taeda | reverse complement strand
TGTTGGTGGTCATCCTTAACCCACCGCCCTTTATACCAACATTTCAGAGAGCACATTCAGCCTAGTGCTGCCATGCATTTTTGCACATTTTGTATTACAGCTCTCTTCTTGGACTCATACATAACCCTTCGGATTAAGGGGGGGAATGTTGGACACCTAATCCTCAATGGGTTAGTGTGGAAGCCGAATGGACAAAAAGTAGTCCAAGAGACCTTGGGATGTGAATCCCAACGGTCACATAATGTACTATAAATGTATATCATTTGTCAATAAAAATTGTATTGCATGTTTTATCTTTATATCTCTCTTGATGTCCATGCGTGTTTAACATAACCCAACACACCCACTTCAAACACTTGTTCTAGTACATGAAGTTTTGTTCGAAGGTAATATGGGAAATATTACTGCAACCATGCTAATTGAAATTTCCATTAAACCTAGAATTTTAAAGAACATTCACATTGGGGTTTCCTATTCTCCTAATGAGATTAGGGTTTACACTAACCTTTCCAAAGAATTTTGTTGTGTTCACTTGGCCGTATTAGGAAATTCTTGGTATTCATCCAGCTATTGTGGTGCATGAAATACCCACATATCCTAATGCGAAGCCTGTTTGTTAATGGCTCTATCCTGTGCATCCCAAGAAGGCCACTGCCATTAAGGGAGAAGTTGAAAAACTTCTAAAGGTTTCTTTTATTTACCCTATCCCATTGAAATATTGGGTCTCTAATATTGTACCTGTTACTAAAAAACAGGGAACAATCCGAGTTTGTGTTTATTACCACGATATTAATCGTGCATGCCCTAAAGATAACTATCCCGCTCCCTTTATTGATCAAATCATTGATGAGTGCGTTTAGAGTGAGATCTTCTCTTTTATGGATGGTATTCTAGTTATAACCAGATTAACATATTACTTGTTAATAAACACAAGATTGCTTTCATTTGTCCATGGGGGGAATTTTGCTTACAAGAAGCTCCCTTTTGGTCTAAAAAATGTTGGTGCTACCTTTCAAAGAGAAATGTCATATTCCTTTCATGATATTAAACACATTATTCAACCTTATCTAGACGACTTACCAGCTCATTTTGCTGAGCATCGTGACCATCCGGACCACCTTCGAGCAATTTTTCTACATTGTCAACACTATAATATTCATCTCAATCCACATAAATGTGTCTTCTACGTAGAATTTGGTCATCTATTGGGTTTTTTTGTGTCCAAAGAAGGTATGTGAATAGACCCTCTGAAAGTTGAGGCTATTATAAATTTACCCCCTCCTTCATCGCTCCACCAATTGTAGAGTTTGCAAGGAAAGGTTAATTTTCTTCATCGCTTTGTTGTTAATTACGCTGAGCTTGCTAAGGGATTTACTCGCTTGCTCAAAAAGGGAATCCCATTCATTTGGGATGAAATTTCAAAAGATATTTTGATTCTCTAATGCAAACACTCATCAATGCTCCTTTATTTCACCCCCCCGACTATCACCGTGATTATTTCCTATACTTGGTCATGGATGACAGTACCATTGCTATGGTGTTGGTCCAAGATGATGATGATGGAAATGCACATGTGGTTTATTATTTGAGTCAAAATCTTATTGACACTGAAAATAAATATGCTCATGATGAGAAAATTTCCTTGGTAGCAGTCCATTTTTTTCAACAATTTCACCATTGCATTCTTCTACGGAAGACCACAGTGATTTGTGATTGTAACCCCATGAATTATATTCTAACTCATCAATTTCTTGGGGGAAAATACTCTGAATGGGTTGTTATCCTGCAAGAGTTTGATTTGGATTTCACTGCCGCCAAATAGAAGAAGTCACTCATTTTTGCCGAATTGATCTACACCCTTCCTTCCACAAACACCTCCACTGATTTTACTAAGCATATTCTGATGAAACTTTGTTTCTCATCAACACTCTCAACCCATGGTAAGGAGATATCATTGTTTATCTTCAGACCCAAACTTTCCAACTTGAGTTGTCTCAATTTGACTCACGTTGCATCTGGCATCAGTCTCAACCTTATCGGATTATTGGTGATATGTTGTACCGAGTTAGTGTTGATTATTTTCTTCACAAATGTCTAACACTTGAAGAAGTTGAACGATTCTTGAATGAATGCCACTCTAGGGCATGTGGTGGTCACATGTCAGGTTATGCCATTGCTTAGAAGATCCTTTGCATCGGTTATTTCTGGCCTTCTATCTTCAAAGATTGTATTCTGGCAGTTCAAAAGTGCCATAAATGTCAGATTTATATCCGCAAATAGTGCTCCCCGCCAACACCCTTACACCCAGTCATTACCATTGGGCCATTTTCTAACTGGGGCATATATTTCATGACATGTAACCCTCACTCGGCCAGGGGACATAGCTATATCATCGTCTCCGTCAACTATTTTACTAAATGGGACGAGGCAATGCCCACATATAATGTTAACAATATCATTGTGGCTCAGTTCCTCTTTAACGATGTCATAGACCGTTTTGGCTTCCCCCAAGCCATTTTCACTAATCACGGATCATGTTTTTGTCAATATATGATGGCAAAGTTGACTGCTCAGTTGGGTCTTCACCATGATAGCTCAACTCCTTACTACCCACAGGCCAATGGCTAAGTTGAGGAAATTAACAAAGTCTTGATTACTATGCTTCAATGTACCATTGGGAAGCATAAAAAGGATTGCCATCTCATGATATTATTGGCTCTTTGGGCTTACCAAACTTTGGCTAACACAACCATTAGTTTCACTCCATTCCATTTGGTTTATGGTTTAGAGGCGACACTCCCGATTGGGTGTGAAATTCCTTCATTAAAGATAACTATCGAGCTACTCCTCGATACCTCACTTGAAGAGGAGAGATTAATTTATCTCGAGAGGCTTGATGAAACCTGTCATATTGCTACAATGATGATCAAAGCATAGAAAAAATGGGTTAAAGCCCATTTTTATCAAACTATTTCTCTGCGATTTCTCGAAGGTGACTTGGTCTTGTTGTATGACCAAGCCAACTATAGGTTGGGAGCTAGAAAGTTCGAACCTATGTGGCATGGGCCATACATTGTTAAACATGTCTTGCAAAAAGGAACCCATGAGCTGGTTGACCACAAAAGTAATGTGTTATCACAATCCTGCAATGGGTTTTATTTGAAAAAGTATTATGTGTGAATTCCATGTAATTACTTTTGTACATTACTGTGTAGTTTTGATTTTTTGGTGTGACTGTTTGCTTTGCAGACATGTTTCCTCTGCTTACCTTGTGTTCTAATCGGTTTGCAGATGTCATCAAACCATTATGTTGGTTTTGTTGATGGTTCTTGTCGTAGCACACAAAACTTATCCTCTACAGCTTGGGCACTCTTCGCTTATGATGGTGAGTTGATCGATTTACAAGGTATTTTCCTGGGACGAACAACCAATAATATTGTTGAGTACAATGCAGTAATTAAACTGTTATTAGAAGTAGTTGCTCTTAGCATTAGAAATTTATATGTTAGATTAGATTCACAACTCGTTGTGTTACAATTGAATATTCATTACTCAGTAAGAAATCAACAAATTTTGTGTATGTATCTACGTGTTCGATTACCGGAAATAAATTTTGATTATATCACATATCAACACATTCCATAAAATTTGAATACACTAATGTTGTGGCCACCAACAACCCCCCTCTTTGTTATGTTATTAGCAATAACAACAAGCAAATGGGGACCCTTAATAAAAAATCCAAACAAACATTTTTATGAAAATTTTTGTATTTGATTCCTTAAAACTTTATCACGACAAAAGAATGAAACATTTTTTTATGAGCATAATAAAGTACGAAGAAGCGATGCGAAATTCATCGCATCGCATTCATTATGAAGCGCTCTTAAATGAAAAACTTAAGAAATCTCTGACGGCCGATATGCGACATCGCATATCGCAACATCGCGTAAAATAACACACAATGACTAATTGCTGTGATCCGCGATCTGCGATCTGCGGTGATCCGATATTACAATGCCGCGATGCTATAATGCGATCTGCGATGAACTCGAATTTTCCTCGGCGCAGTATTCAAGGAAAGCTGTCCATTAACCAAAATTAAGCGTGCACCTTAAAAAGAAATTAATGATTGTACGCCAAAGTATCTTGGAAGGACAACTTTTTGTTTTTCGAAGAGTCAGTTCGCTATGAGTGTCATAATTATGCATCCATAAGAGTTTAAAGCTTTCATGTCAATCTTTATTATCATTACTCTTTTCCTTTACATAAACTATAAAACAGGAAATAACATGAAGCAATGTGCAGAAAACATCTAAGGAAAAGGGGAAAGCATCAATGCTCGGAGAACAGAGAAGAAATCCTTTCAGAAACGGATGCCGCATACGATAGGACCATAGATTCCAGAGTATCACTCAACAGATGCTGATGTCGATAGGCCATCTAAAGCTCAGAGTCAAAGGCACACAAAAGCAGCATGATTACAAAAAACCCTGAAGCTTACACACCAGAAAAGCCCAGAATAAAGAACGGAGGCAATTTTCGATCCAGAGAATTGTTCAGAGAGTAAAGTCTTTAACTTGTCTAGTCGTTCGCAAGGCCAGAAACTGAAATAGGAAAAGCAAAATCAGTTTGAGGGAAATTTGAGTTATTACCAAGTATACACGCAGTGAATACACCTAGTCAGAGGAAGATTCTCTAAAATATCTTATAGTTTACTAGAAAGTGGTGCCAGCGCTTGTTATTTCTATTTTTATAGCACAAACGAAAGGGGAAGGCAACCAACCGACTCTTCCCAGTCGAATGTTGCATGCTTACAGCGCTAAGGAGCAAATACAGAAATAGTTCAGAGTCAGATTCAATTTTTAGAAATAGTTTTACTTTATCAGAAGGATGGTCATTTGAAAACCGTATCCTAAATTTATGTAATCAAGTTAATTAGCTAGCAATATTTAAGCCCTTCTTAGGCATTTAGAGAAGGGTCAGGAGATTTGTCAAAAACTTGTCCTCAGAACATGCACTTTTGCACCCTCGGAGGTGGTTTTGATGAATGGATGGATCAAGGTTTATTAATGTTTGCATTTGATATCTGCTACTGATGTTGCACTTCTGTACTCTTAGTAGATGTTAGAGCAAGGAGAGATAAATCATTGTTGCTTCAAGCTTATGAGTGGAACCAGTCATAAATGGTACTTTTATCTCTTGATCATTTCTGTTTATATTCTTGAAGTGATTTACAGTTTTTAGTTGTTTATATGTTATTGCATGAATGTATGAGTTACCATTTAGCACTTTTGTATGGTGGAGTCATTTGTTTGTGTCTGACATATGAATAGCTTATTATGTGATATGCTGTTCACAACTGTTTTGCCTAACTTCTTATGCAAAGTGGTTTATCTTAATTGATTTTTATTCTTATGATAGCTGAATGATCTTTATTACCAGTTATTGTTTGAAATCTCTTTAGATCACATAATAGAAGATATACATCCCGGGTTAGCGTAGATTATATGTGTTGTTTCTCATTAGATTACAATAGTATAGAGTTATTTGAAGAACCTGAATTAGATTAGCATTAAAGTACTCTTAGATCAGCATTATTCAACTCTACACACACACACACACACCCCCAGATCGGGAAACTGGTCCCGTTATCCCCAGTTGGACCCGCTATACCAAACGGATAAGGAGCTGCCAACCAAGGTCCGGACTGGGTGGGTATCCCCCTTGTTGTCGACCCGATTTTCGGGGCTTCAACATATTTGGTGCTAGAAGGAGGGCCTGAACTATGAATGGCACCTAAATCAAAATCTAAATACCATTCTGAGAGTAAATCACCCTCATCAACTCCCGCGACTTCCCTAGTACGTTTAAATCCAGAGTCAGCAGTCGGTCAAATATTAACCGTTGCTACAGACCCTAATATTTCAGACCAATCTACCATTGAACCCACTGAAGTTCAAACTCTGATTCACAAAATCCAGGGATATTTTTACACTGGGGTTTGATAAATCTCAAAGCAGCGTGACTTCGTAGTACAATCTTGCTCATCCCCTGACCAGGTTAAAGAGCGAAAAAATTGACATCCAACCAACTGAATTCCCTCTTCCCACCAGGAAAAGAGCAAGGAAAACATCACTGCAGTCTGACAGTGAGACTATTTCATCTACATCATCCATCTCAACCCCCTCACCGCGAAGTCAACCACCCACATCTTCATACCAAACCACTCATCCACATTCCACAACCCCTCTTCCTCAATCATCTAAGATCATAATATCTTCATCTTCCCATCCTCAAGGATCATCCCCTACACTTGCAATTACTAGCAGCTCAAAAATGGCCCAATATCCATGGAACAACCCTTGAGCAGTTTTAAAGCCTCCACCCCTGAGCCAAATACCGGCCCATCCTGAGAAATGGCTACCCAAATTTAATCCAGAAGAAGGCATGCTAGCTGAAGAGCACATTAACAATTTCATGCTTTCTGTCAATCTCAACGTAGTTACCAACGAAGATGCTGTTGTCCGGCTTTTTCCCTATACAATGCAAGGAACAGCCGGGTCATGGTACTTTTCATTACCCTTTGGGTCTATAAAAAGTTGGGACATCTTTCAAAATCAATTCCTCACCAAGTTTGGTGATGACAGATCAACGACAATGTTAATCAGTTACTTATCCAATCTTAAAGCCGAAGCTAGGGAACCCATCAAAGATTTCAATTTACGGTTCAATAAAATCCTCAACAAAATTCCCACTGCTTCCCAACCCAACGAAGAAGTACGGTGTGAATGGTATATCACAGCCTTACCATAAAAATTAGCAGTCTTTGTAGATAGGGCAAATAAAACAACTTTAGTTGAAAACCTGACAGAGGCGATAGCAGTAGAGAAACGCGTTATAGCCTCGGAAAAGAGATCCGCGATAGAAGAACGCAAATTTAAAAAGTTCACCTTCAAGGAAGACCCCAAGAAGAAACAGAAGAAAGATCCTTTCGATTTAGAAGGGTTGTAGAAGGTATTAAAGACCATGTCCAATGAGATGATTGACATAAAAAAACAAGTGGCAGAAACTTCTTCAAAAAAGCCCTACAAAGCTTTTAAAAGAGGCCCTTCAATGGATGCGAAACCACCCAACGCTATCTCAAATGTCAAATCCGAAGAATAGGAAGAAGAAGAGAGTACCACTTAAGGGCAGACCGATGATGAAGAAATTGTGGAACTACAAGGAATGTGGGATTTCATCCTCCCACAAGAAGAAGATCAAGAAGCTTTTCTGGTTATCACACGAAGAAAAAATCAACTTGATCCTCCCCAAACTACCCCTAAGCAAAAGGGCGCAAGCTCTACAGCAAAAGAAAAAGTCGCAACAAAGAAAATAACCGCTAAAGCGACTCAATCTAGCCCAGTCCAACCAGATCAAACACCTCAATCAAGAACACTAATAGAGTCGGATGAAATGGACTACAATATTATTGATGACATGAAAAAGACTAGGGCTATTATCACTCTTTATGAATTGAGCAAATTGAAACATCAACAGAAGATAATGATGAAAGAATTACACGTCGTGCCTACTACATCTTTGCCTACAGCTGTAGCTTCCCACAACATGGGAAGACCCCCAACCAACACGACCAATAAGATCGATCCAAATGACATTGCCTTGATTGGAGGGAGATCAAGATCTCACACTCCCCCTTTTCTGCTCACTTATGAAATCTTCAATAAAAATGTGCACAATTGTTTGGTAGATTCTGGAGCTTCAACGAATATTTTACCCAGATCAATATGTGCCAAGTTGAATGTTCAACCACAAAAATCTGTAGTGCGCATAGTTCAGCTTGATCGATCTCAAGTCGAAGTGATTGGCGAACTTAATTAAGTCACCATAAGATTGTCGTATAACCCCAAGGTATGTCAGGTTATCAACATTCTAGTAGCTGATATCCCAAAATTCTACAGCTTAATTCTTAGCAGGGATTGGTCCGAAAAACTCCATGGATACTTCTCAACCGACTGGTCGCACATGTGGTTACCATACAATAGTAAACCAAATCAAATAAAGGTTGAACGAGAGTTACACCAGAAGTACATAGTAACGGAATTGGAGGGGGAAAATGAAGCAATAGCATACAACAGTAGCATCATAGGCAATTACTCGGTAGATTCTTTCCTCGGAAATTTCAATGCTCATACATCACCTTACTTAGAAAATTCAGTTTTGTCCCAAGTCGAAATTTTTTCCCAAACTGATAATTCAAAGTGTGTTAATTTTGTAGAGGAACCTATAAATACATCTTTGTTTTGGAAATTATATTTTGATGGCTTTAAATCTAACGAAGGAGTAGGAGTAGGATGCGTTCTGATCAGTCCAGAAGGGAACAAGACAATGCTTACGTGCAGACTTGAATTCGATTGCACAAACAATACAGCGGAATATGAGGCCTTGGTACAAGGCCTATACAAAGTAATCGGTTGAATGTCAAATATCTTCAAGTCTTCGGAGACTCTGAGATTATCGTCAAATAGGTACGTAACACCATACATTTCCTATCAAGTCATTTGAAACACTATCAATCTCTAGTACAGGATCTGACTGAGCATTTCATAGCATTCAATATTTCGTCAATCCTAAGAATTCAAAATGCGAGCGCAGACCTTTTAGCTAACATAGCCTCTAGACTCATTCCCTCCGAAGATTTTATCCGGATAGATTCTCGATAGAATTAATCTTTAGACCATCCATCCCCGATAACATAACAAACTGGAGGGTATTCAATGACGATCTTGATATTGTAATTTCCTCACTTCTCAAGGATCCTATTCCAATCAAATAGTTGACGAAGACCATCATGATCGACAAATACAACAAAATAGCATTGATGATGCTATACCTAAATCGGTGGTTAAATTGGAAGACTTATACGATTTGAAAAATCGGTTTAAAAGGTCTACTAATTCTAAGCTCTATAGTTCAACTCTGAACTACGAATTAGTAAATTTGGGAACTGATGATAAACCAGAAAACGTTAACCTAGGCCACAGCCTAGCCTCTGAAGAAAAACTAGCATATATTCGTCTTTTGAGACGATACAAAAATGTGTTTGCCTAGAATTACGATGAGCTGAAGACATACGACACTTCTATTATCCAACATACTATCCCTATGATTGACAACGAAAAACCTGTCCAACAGAAACTCAGAAAAATCCACCCCAATTTAGAAAACCAAATAAAAACAGAGTTGAATAAGTTATTAAAAGCCAGAATAATTTTCCCCGTCAGACATTCCAAATGGGTCTCCAATATGGTACCCGTTAGAAAGAAAAGCGGAGATATTAGAATCTGCATCGATTTTCAGAATCTCAACAAAGCCTGTCAAAAAGACAATTTCCCCTCCCTCCTATGGAGCAGATATTACAGGCAGTAGCAGGCTTAGAACTAATGTCTTTTTTGGATGGATTTTCAGGATACAATCAAGTGCTGGTACATCTCGATGACCAATTAAAAACCACATTCCGAACTAAATGGGGCACATACACATATCATAAAATGCCATTTGGTTTGATCAATGCCAGCGCTACATTTCAGAGAGCCATGGACATTGCATTCAAGGGTTTAGTCAATAAATCTGTAGTGATTTATTTGGATGATATTACAGTGTACTCCAAGAAACGAAGCGACCATCTCAAAGACTTAAAACAAATCTTTCAACGATGTTTAAGGTATGGGATTTCACTTAACCCAAAGAAATCTTTTTTCGCATTAAGTGAAGGAAAACTTCTAGGATTCATAGTATCAAAATCTAGTATTCACATTGAACCTGATAGAATCAAAGAAATTTCTAAAATATCCCTACCTCATAATAAAAAGGCCATGCAATATTTTCTTGGTCAAATCAATTTTGTGAAAAGATTTGTCCCATATTTTTCATGAATTGTTTCTCCTTTGCAAACCATGATAAAAAAGAATTCAAATTTCAAATGGGGTCAAGATGAGCATGAAGCATTCAACCTGATCAAACAAGCTATCATTAATGCTCCGTCTTTAGCAACCCCGAATTTTTCAAAATCTTTTATCTTATACACATTCCCCTCAGAGAAATCATATGCCGCGATTCTAACTCAAGCGAATCAAGAGAAAGCGGAAGCTCCAATCACATTTTTTAGCTCTAATTTACAAGGTGCTGAACTTAACTATTCAGACGTGGAGAAATAGGCATACGTTGTTTTCAAAGCGATCAAATATTTCAAACCTTTCTTACTTAAAACCCATACCAAGGTCATAGTACCGTTTCCAGCGGTAAGAAATCTTCTAATACAAAAAGATGTGGGTGAAAAAAGAGCAAATTGGATCACTGCTTTACAAGAATACGACCTTGAAATCAAACCAACAAGCATTGTGAGAGGTCAAGGCTTCTGCAAAATGTTGGCTGGAGCATCACAGATTCTTGAAAGTTCATCTGAGGAGGTACAAACGTACGAGGTAAGCCTAAACAATATAGAATCATTATACGCTAACACCATTTATTATCTCAAAAACGGTTATGCTCCAGCACACCTGGATCACACCAAGAAAAGAGCTCTGAGATTAAAATCTAATCTATATCAGCTCATAAATGATGTTATGTTTAAAAAGAATTATGATTCTGTACTTCTTAGGTGTCTTGAGAAAACTGAAGCCGAAAAGGTTTTGCAGGAACTCCATGATGGACCCGCAGGCGGACACTATGCTGGAGATGCTACTGCTCATAAGATCTTATGTGCGGGGTATTATTGGCCCACACTGTTCAAAGACTCACACAGTTATGTGAGGAAATGCCAAATCTGCCAAACTACTGCAAGGAGACAAAAGAAACCGTCCATGCCACTACAGCCGATAAACATTGAGCAACCATTCAGGAAATGGGTCTTGGACATAATAGGTGAGATCGTTCCTCACTCTTCTAAGCAACATACGTACATCCTCATGGCAAATGATTATTTTACTAAATGGGTAGAAGCAGTTCCTCTCAAGACAGCTAATTTTGAAAACATCATTGAATTCATAGATCAATTTATAATCACTAGGTTTGGATTGCCGATGGCTCTGATGTTTGATAATGCTTCATACTTTTCTGGGAATGCAATGACTGAGTTTGCACTTAAAAGAGGGTTCAAACTGAAATATTCTGCCAACTACTATCCGCAAGGAAATGGACTAGCTGAGTCAACAAATAAAAACCTAATCAGGATTATTAAAAGAACAGTTGACCAGAACCAAAAGAATTGGCACAAAACTTTGGTAAATGCTTTATGGGCAGATAGAATAATGAAGAAAGCTTCAATCGGCACTTCTCCCTTTAACTTAGTTTATGGGAAAGAAGTGGTTCTTCCAACTCACTTAATAATCCCCTCCCTGTCTTTAGTACAATACATCGATGAAGTATCTACTTCCTCCTTGCAATTAAGAGAAATGGAAATAATTAAATTAGAAGAACAACGAGAACAAGCTAAGAAAACCCATTCTCATCACCAAGCGCTAATAAAATCCTCTTTTGATTCAAACATAATGACCAATTTTTTTTTTTCAGATGGGAGATCTAGTCTTGAAATGGGATAAGGCTCACGAAGAGAAGGGCAAACATACAAAATTTCAGAAAATGTGGCTTGGTCCTTTTCAGATTGTAGAAGTCATAGGCCCATCAACGTTTATGTTGCAGGATTTAGCAAGTAGAAGAGATTCTTTGCCTGCTAATGGACAGATCCTAAAAATATACTTTCCATAGAAGATTACTCTTCTATTTTTTGTAGGATAGCTTTTTGTTTTTCTTCTTTCTTATAAATAAAACCAGTTGTATATGGTTACTATGGGAGTTCACGCAAAAAGACACCAAATTCTCTGTTAGATTTTTATTTTTTTGCTTGTACAAATGGTAAAAATATTTCAAAAAATCTGATCTTTATTATTGACAGATAGAGTTAACTTTAGCCTAGATATGATACTAGTTTCAACTTCAAAAAATTTCATGAAAGCAACCTTTGACAAGAATTTGTTTTATATCAGCACAATGAAAGGTATCAATAATAAAATAAGTATTCTCTGTAAAACTGTCATTTTCAAACTTTATTATTGTCGTCCAGAGCTTTCTTAAGGAAAAACAATGGTTTCCTCCCTGCTAAA
>APFE030683362.1:0-10627 GCA_000404065.3 Pinus taeda | reverse complement strand
GAGAAAAAAGGGCAGTCAAAGGAAGCATTCAAGAATAAATAACACATTGAGATCTTGATGATCAAAGCAACCCAAAAGTCTCCATGTGATGAAAGACCCTTCAGAGGGTGAAGACATCAACAACATGGAAGTTGCCTGCAAGATCAAATACATAAGTGGCATCCTTGTCACCTATCAAAGAAAGTCCATGTCATTAGTCAGTATGAGTCCTAGTCATCAATGATAATGACTTTTCATGTCTTCACCAGATGATGATGTGGACATCATGGTGTAGTGGTGTAATTATTGTAAAGACAAATAAGTACAATTCCAAGAGTAATGTATGGAAAAAATAGCCATGTGAAGAAGTCAAAAAGACAAGTAATCCCAAAGTCATTTGGAAGTTCAAGAGTTATAGAAGTCCAAAGGTTATTAGAAGTTGGAAAGTCAAGAGTCATGAGGATATGAAAGGTCATGCCTCAAGTTATAAAAGGAGCCTCATTACTCAAGCAAACAACTCTTAACCATGGCTTCTCCCAAAAGCAATTAGAGAGATAGATAAAGTAGTTTTGGGGAGAAAGTAGTGGCTCTAACGCTCCACTATTATAGCTAGTGATGTTCATTGCACTCATGTATCTTGGAACTTTTGCTTAATACTTGAAGCCATTTGGCCAACACATTTTCATCCATAGATTATGGATGTTTTGAGACTACTCTTTTAATGTTCGCGGTTTTTGTTAAATTCCTTATGTACTAGAGTAATTGAACTATTTTGGTGACTTTGGTGCTCAACTTCTTGGAAATGGGTTGTGATGACTTTAATGAGAGTAGCATCTATGTGAACTATTTCGCTTGATGTCTAATAATTCTTTCTTGTTCATGTGTGTGTGTCTCCACTCGATTAGTACTATTACTTTTCTTTTAGAGACTCACTTCCTCTCCCTTGTAGTGAAAGAACCTTGATACATCTACAATTGAACATTTGACAAGGCACATTCTCTTGCTCACTGAAAAGCACATGTGTGCTACTATCTCATGCTAATTTCTTAATCCAAGGTAAATATTTAAGTTAATGGCAGCTGGGCCATATTTCGGATGGGACTCCTACACCAAACGAGGTGAGGTCTAATTGGGACCTCATATTGGGGAGATCCCCTGTATGTTGGCGGGATTCAGCACCATCAAAAATAACCTTGCAAGTTTCTCTCCAAATTATCAACTAGATATGCATAATTAGGCACCCCCTTCTACATTAAAAAACATGTACATCTCCTTCTAAATTTAGCAAGTAGATATGCATCTCCTTTAAATTAGAAATGGAATGTCTCCCTTAAATTTTATTGTCGTGTATCCCCTCTTCCATCCATTTTATTCAACCATTACATCAATTGTTATTAACCATTTATCAAAACATTACTTTTGAATAATCAAACATATACAACAAGGGGTGGTAGGCACCCAGGGAGGGGGGTTTACGTTTTCCATAAAGGAAAAGTGAAATCCACCTTTGCTTGGAGTTTAGGAAGAACCTCGAATAATTAGGCTTAAGCCTATTGTATTTTCCGAGGAATGGCCTTGGATAAGGCATATGGTTTCTCATTTATTACAACTGTTGGAGATTCAAAATTTGTCACTAATTATATTCAAAAAGGTTTTCCTCCAAGAGATCTAAATCTTCTCTCATGTTTTCATCGTATAAGATTATTTCTAGGCCACTTTCAAAGGTAAGTTTCTACTACATCCTTTGGCATAATAATATTCTTGTGGATCACATGGAAAATAAACTTTTAATCATGGAGACAAGACCGTTGTTGATAAATTATTACCTTTCTCATTTTCCCATCTCACGATTTTGAAGGAATACAAACAAAGGGGGATGACCGCACTCTTAAGGGTCACTATGAGGAATGAGAAATTAGTTAATGGTGAGGGGTTCATTATCTTGACGTTGACTTCCTTTGTGTCAATGTGTGGGCATGATCAGGACCCCTAGGGTGACCATATTACATGCAATGGGTGAAATTGAAGAGACAACGCCACCCATTGTGGATTAAATTTGGTCATGATCGATCAATCAGGATGAGGATTGTAGGTATGAATGTCTACAGACTTGCATGGAATTTCTCGATCTTGGATCGGTATGTGAGGGGCTTGGCCCTCTTCTTACATACATGTGCCTTAATGCGCTTCTGGGTAGCGAGGACGGAGAGTCATATATGTCACTCCACAATCATGGAACAAGGTGCAATAAGGAGTGAGATGCTAATCCTAGGCATTTTGGATGGCTTCACTCATTGCAATCTCTGAGGGATCAATCTCGTGTGGAGATTTGTTGTCATGTCCTTCTAATCCTTGATTTATCTACGCTCATGTTTATAAGATTATTGGTTGTCATCCCTATTGTAAGAATGTTTTATTTTAAGAGGAGATTAGTTGAGTTTGTAATCTTACTTTTAAGGTGATTTCTCCTTCCAGGCTTGATTTTGGATCCTTTTGTAAGGATCTGGTTAATTTGTTTGTGGTTAGGTATTATAGGGAATTTACATAAGTTGGTGGAAGTAGGGTTTGTCTCTACTCCTTTCCCTAACATGTTCAAAGTTTTGGAGGCTTGGTTTCCCTATTCATTGTTTTCTACTCTAAGATATATTGGACCTAGTCTTTGACTGATTCTCTAGTTTTTTGTTTACCTGGATTCTCCTTATTTGTGCCTGCATGTATCTTCTTGTCTCCTCAGGTGTGTTTCTTTGACATACTGGCTGGTTGTTTGGACTTCGGTTCTTTTCAATATGTGGGCTACAATCATAATTGCAAAATTAAGGCGCAATAAGGGCAGGGGAAGTTTATCCATAATGATTGGATGAAGGAGCTCTATAATTCACATAACGACTTCTTTCATTTGAAAATTCAACAAAACCAAATTGCATCTTCTTTAACAATAGTGAAGGACCCTGTGGTGGAACACAAATTTCAGTTGCGTAGCATGGAGGATGAAATGGCTTGCCTTTGTCAACAAGTGGTGGATCTTCAAGCCATGTTGAGTCAATTATAGATTAGTAACTCCTTTGTTGAAGTTTCTCTTGGTCCTATTTATTCTAACTTGTGAATTTGAATGAAATCATGCCTCCTATGAAATATTTAGTTATGGGTCAAGAGAGTATCTCCCCTTCTAAAGTTTAGTTTGCATGTGCATCAAGATTTTGACTTTATTTTGGAGAATTTATGTATCTAGCATAATCCTTTCTTGCAGTTCTTATGAAGGCATCTGCAAAACATTATTAATATATGGGCGGTGTGTTTTTAAAGAATCTCCAAAGCAGAGCTTCAATTTTTGCAACATTTGTTGTATGGTTGTGCCTCCAAACATGAATTTACAATATAAATCTCTTTTTGTTGGAGTTAAAAAAACAAAAAACAAAAAAACAAAACAAAAAAACAAAACAAAAAAAACAAAACAAAAAAACAAAACAAAACAAAAAAAACAAACAAACAAAAACAAACAAAAAAACAAAAAACAAAAAACAAAAAACAAAAACAAAAACAAAAACAAAAACAAAAACAAAAACAAAAAAAACAAAACAAAAACAAAAAACAAAAAACAAAACAAAAACAAAAAACAAAAAACAAAACAAAAACAAAACAAACAAAACAAAACAAACAAACAAACAAACAAACAAATAACCCTACAATTTAGATATATTATCTCTTTACATAATAATAAGAACGAACGAAAACCTATTCTAATTACATAAAACAATATTATGTACTAATGCCTTAGTCTAAATATTTTACAAATTTTATATTTTCTAGCCCTTCGAAATAAAGGAAAGGGAAATCAACACTTTTGGTTTAAAATTTGGCATAAATCATTTTGAATTAATAGAATTGTAGATATCGATCATTAACATTGAAAATTAGGTTGCTAAGAGTATTCGAGAGTACTAATTCATTTCTACATTTAATTTCAATAAATCCAAAATTATAATTTTAAACAAAAATTTATAACCAAATTTTAGTAATGATAAATAAAAATTCAAAATAATAAAAGGTTAATCTTCTTTAACTATTTTATTTATACAAAGATAGTGATCATTATTATTAAAGTCTTTATTAAAAATATAACTAGCTCACTTATATAAATTAAATGGTTGTTGGCCTCGAGGGTTAGGTCAATTGGTCGAGTCCCTATCATTAAAGCATTTTTTCTATTGAGAGGTCACAGGTTCATTTTTCTCGACACCCTCGGGGGTAAGGCTCCGTGGTTGAGCCGACGAGAAGTGATCCCTTCGGATGGATCTTCCTGGTACAAATATTTTATGGACGTAGTAGTCATTGATATCCAAGGTCCATGGACGACATAAGGAAAAGCCCCACGAGTTAGCTCAATTGGAGTCTCTGTGTTAAAGCACCTTTTCTATTGAGATATCAGGGGTTAAATTCTCTCGACGCTTCATGGACGTAGTAGTCACTAATTTCCGAAGTCTATGAACCAAAAAAAAATATTAATTAATTAATTAAATGATGGATAAATGCCTCTATGCATCAATCTATGGGAATCATTAAAAAACCTACTTCATGATGCATCTCACATTGCCATGATTAAAAAAAAACATAAAAAATAACTAAATATTTTAATTGTTATTATTATTATTATTAAAGATGATTATATAACTTTAAAAATATACTTTTACAAATGTAATAATATATTAACCATAGAGATTTTAAGCCTATAAATAGGTTTTTTACAATACCATCAACATGCCCAAAACCTATAATTATATATATATAATATATATATGTATATATATATATATATATATAGGGTAAAATGGGTATAACTTTTTGAGATAAATTCTCATAGTCACTATTACTAGACTACCGTAACTCTAAAAATTAAATGGTTGGTAAATGTTGATAAGTATCAATATGTAATAAACATCAAGACACTTACTTCATCATATATCTCATTTTGCTAAAATTTTAAAAAATGATAAAACTAACTAAATTATAACTTTATGTTAAATTATTATTATTATTAACTAACTTCATATGGCACTTATTCATATGACGTTTTTTTAATCAATAAATTAGATTTAAAGGGAAAAAAAGGGTCCTTGAAAGGGGTAGTTTTCGAGATTGGGAGGTGGGGGGAGGGTAAGTTGTCACTGCCGCACCTAGCCAATGGGTTGTGGGACGTGGCACCATGCCCTAACAAATGTAATTTCCACCTGTTGGCATTAAGTCTTTACGCATTTGGGCATATGAGAGGACGAAGTAGTGTAAATTTTGATAGCACACAACATGCACGTAGGGTGGCCATAGTGGCATGCCTAGTATTGTTAAATAATCGGTACATCTCTCAGGCTCAGAACAAGGGAGGGGCAACTAGTCTACAGCGAGACACCCCCATGCAAACACAAGGTATGAGGTAGTAAGGAATCAAGGTGAGAGCCGTCAAGAAATAATTTTTCGAGTAGAGGGGTGCACCACCTTACAATCTAATAAGCAGTAGGAGGTATGCTTGGGCTCTTAGCCTTGGCTAGTGACTTAGGAAATTTCTAGTTTAAGAAAGTATAGTGATTATGGCAACAATCGCATTATCTAAATGAATTAGAGAATTCCAACCTCGCAGAAGCTAAAGGGGGAATTGTTTTTATTTTCTTTCCTCTCTTTAGGTACCCAAGATGGAATGCTCCTTTCATTTCATCATGTGATAACTATATCCAATTTTGATTCCTTTTTAATGGGGTGTTTGTTGCTTTTCATTCCCTATAATAATTTTGGTTTCATTTTTCTTTCTCAGTAGGAGTATTGAAAAGGGTGGTATCTTTTTATATGTCTTTCATCTTCGAACGACTAGGTATTAACGAGGTCTGTGGTGGTTGAAGGGACTTTGTCTTATCCTAGTGTGGACTAGGGTGATCCTATAGGGAGCTTGTATTTTTAGTTTATATAGATAATATCTCTATGACTTTGGTGAGCTTTTTTTATGTGTTGAGTTACCTTGGGAGTTGGTGTTGTCAATTCTCTTAAGGGTTAAAGGGTTTTTGTTGACCCACTGGTTTCATGTCATCATCCCAAGTTGGGAAGCGAGTGTTTGCTTTGTCTCAATATATTGTCTTAGTGTGAGCCTTATTTTTGTTGTGGCAGTGTGATCTCTTTACTGACTGGTGTATGGGAGGTTGCAAGGGTAGGTATGTTGTTGGTATTTTGGTGACCACAAGCCTAGATGGTAAGGTTTCCACATAGGGTGTATTATAGTTCATTCCTCTAGTAGTGTTTGGATTTTTCTATCTGTGGTGTTTCTGCATGTGGGGGGTTCATCTTGCCTAAGGCAAGATATGGTTTACTTGTGAATATCTAAGTGTCGCTCTCGGCATGCCTCGATAGAAGTCTAGAGTTAGAAGAGGGGTCACTTATTATTAAGAGCAAGCCCTTAGAGGACATACATGTTTGCATCATCGAGTTGAAGACTTTGTGACATGATATCGGGAGCATAATCTAGCCCATGTTCAAGAGGAATTAGCCTAGTTTGAGGTGAAAGGCTTTTCTCACCAAGCTTCCCTCTCAAATTCTGAAGTCCTTGTTGAGTGGGCAACCTAAATCCTTGATACAAGACATATGAGGGGGAGATTTAATCAGTACATGCAAAAGATATATTTGTATTGGCAAATGGAAATCCTTTTAGGGTAAACTCTCTTCGACCGCCGAGAGTCTCAGATGGACCTGCTCTAATCCTTGGCTCTCATGCATTGGAATTTGAGAAATTTTGATAACATGTTGGAGAGGATTGATCACGCGGTGAAAAGGATAGAACATCATCTAAACACCCCCCCAATAATTGATATACTTCTAGCAGATCCAACAAATCCTATCCTAGTGGCAGGCTCAAACTCTGACCCCCTTGTTTGACTTTTGGTATGATTATGGCTTACAATTATATCTCTACAACCTTTTTTTTAGGCTAGTTAGGTCACTATCTACGTATTAGCATGTTTTATGTTGTCATTATTTGCTTTCAGTTGTCTCTCTCATCTCTTAGGAGAGTTCATTTTTGGTTCTGGTTCAGTCTCCCCTGTTAGAAACCGAAATGACTTATTGTAATCCTTGATGTAATTCCCTGTTTTTGAGGCTAATAGAATTCACCCCACAAAATGAAGAAGAGAGAATAATTACTTTAAAGATAAATTTCAACTTTTGATTTGTGTATACTATTAAGAATATTTTGGAATACTCCATAGAGGTTAAATCTCTACCATCCACCTAATAATTATTGATAATTAAATTTAAATTATGGAAACCCTATTCCAAAATAGACATACCCATCAACATAAATATTCTAGATATTTTGTTGAGATTAAATTTCTACTATCCACACAATAATTATAAATAATTAAATTAAAATTCTAGAAACTTTATTCCAAAATAAACACACCTATCAACATAATTAAAACACATAATATTTTATCTTCCCAATATATAATAAAAACAAAAGTTATATTCATATCACTCTCTTCCCTAATTATCTCATTTTAAATTCAAAATTACATTATGAACCCAACAACATTACCCAACTCAACAACATTACCCAACTCCCTCATGATGATATTGATCATGTTTTACTTTTAAATTGTAATTGTATTTATAGACATAATTTTTTAATTCAAAATTTTTAATTAGACATGTACATATATTTTTGTTATTATTGTAATTGTATTTTTAGACATAATTTTTTAATTAAAAATTTTAATTAGACATGTAGCATATATTTTTGTTATCAAGTTATCGTGAAATTTTTTAAATATAAAATACAACATTTTTTAGATGTGAATTTTAAATTAAAACATTAAATTAAGAGAATAGTGAAATATAATAATGTTATATTAAACACCCGGATGCGGGTGACATTCAATGAAATTTATGGAAAATATGAAGAACGGCGGCGAGAGGACAGGCCACCTGGCCGATGGCGCCTCATCCCATACCACTCTGAGCCGATCCCTTGACAGACCGCAGGCAGCATTTAATGCAGACTCAAATTGGGAAAGAGCCATTATCCGTTTAGTCATGGACTCCCCTCGGCTCATTGTCTCTCCTTCTCCCTGCTCCACTGTAACTGCCCGCTCCAAGCCACTAAACCCAGCTTCCGCACAGTTACTGGGCGTCACTGCTAGTTAGCTTGTTGTGTCGATTTCGGTAATGGGCATCATCATTCCCATTCCAGGTTCTGCCAGTTAGCCATCGCCCAGCTGGTCCTTGCTCCCCTTCTCAATCCCTCTGTCATAACTCTCTCTGAACACTCAGCCAGGTATTCCAACATGGTTTGACATCGCATGAGAATTCGAAGAGGAGGGACGTGAGGAGGTAGTTCTCACCCTCAGACTGAGTTGAATCCTGTGCATGCTTGCTCCTCTCCTTCCCCTGAACTATATCACCCCCATAGAGATGGTTTGGGAAGATATCCCAATACTTGTAGTGGTCGGGGTCGTGCTCTGTCTCCCGATGCAGGTCACAGAGATTTTGCGGTTCACTCTGCTAGCTTCCCTTTGCCCCATCACCCCGCTCCCCACTCTACCCAATTTAGATTTTGTAGCACCCTAAATAGGCCAGTAATTACTGCTACAATCACCATCCTTTTCACTGAAGACAATGAGCAGTCATCTACCCAGGCGGAAAATTCTGACTTGCGGCAAGGGGAGGTTCACAGATGCAGAAATGGCCGAGACACAGGAAAGAATTTGCTGGAAGAAGGAAATGTCGCTCTGCATGGCATGACCATTGGTGGCGGTCAGCATGCTGAGGGTGGTAGCTTTGGTGCCACGCGCACCCTAGGTGGAACCGGAAATGAAGGGTTAGCTCCGAAGGTGATGGCTGGCAGCCATGGCGACGTCCATCTAGCGGGTGGGCCACACGGCGGAGCATCGACAGAGGAGGCGGATGACTGGGCGTGTCCGATTGTTGAGGAACCCATCCAGGACGAACTCAATTGATATGATGTGGCTGCCAGGTGTCTTTTGTTTGGTCTTTTTAGTTATGTTAGTTCTACTGGAATCTATCTGGATCTTTTTTGTCTTGGTAAAACTTCTCTAGTTTTTTTTGTTTCCGACCTTAAGGACTGATATCCCATCTCGATATTTTTGTATTTGCGAACTGGTTTCCCCAGTGTTAAGGCAGTCAAGTTATTCTCTGATACACTATGCTAAACTCTACTGAGGCCTGATCCTCTTTGTATTTTTTTGTTACATATTAATAAATTAACCTAACTAAAAAATAAATAATAAATAAAAATAATTTTATTAAACAAACCCTAACTAAATATTGATTTATGTGTAAAATTATTCCATGTTTATGTTTACTTATGTTTTTGAGGTTTATTTATTTTTAAATAAATTTGTAAAATTGCGATGGTTAATAAACAACCATGGATCTCATAACTTTTTGTTTGTGGATGTCTTTTAAATTAAAAACATGAAATTTAGCTATTTGATAAGGTTTTTGTTGTGAAAAAGAAAACCTATGTTATTAGTACTCGATTTATTTATAACGTTAATAAAGATGTAATGATTCAAAGTGAAAATCAGATTTATAATTTTGTACTTGTGAATATGGCAATAACGTTGTAGATTGGTCATGATGTTATTAATATTTCTTTTGATTTTTATTATAAATAAAAATGTAATGATGTAAAAAAAGTTATTTCTTTAATTTATTTATAGATAAATTTTATTTTATTTTTTTGATGTTAGTGATTACTATATTTATGGAATATTTGTATTAAGCAGAAATATCTAAAAAAATCATTTAATATAAAGATAACCACAAAATTAAACCTATTTACTCTAAAACTACAAAATTTAACTTATTTATTGTAAAAAAATAGATAAATTTTATTTTATTTTTTGGATGTTAGTGATTACTATATTTATGGAATATTTGTATTAAGCATAAATATCTAAAAAAATCATTTACTATATAACCACAAAATTAAACCTATTTACTATAAAACCACAAAATTAAACTTATTTATTGTAAAAAAAGTGTTGAGAAAATTAAACCCCTAACCTCTCAATAGAATAAGTACTTCAATAACGAAAACTAAATAAACTACCCTCACAATATACTTTATTTATAAACTTAAAACTTAATTTTTTTTCTGTTTTTTATTTTTAAAATTAAACCCCTTTACTGAAACTTCAAAATTATAAAACATTAATTAAATATCCAATCATAAATTATTTTTAAATTCTTAAAAAAATTTATTTAAATATAATAATCTTTTAATAATACTAAAAAAATCTAATAACTTAAGTAATAATAAAACAATACAACTTTAACATAATTTCAAATTACTTCAATTTTAACTTAATTTCAATTTCAATTACTTCAAAAATATATTTGATATAAAATATTAATTAAATTACTAAAATTTTATCTCCCCTCATTTATTTAAACTCATCGCATAAACTCATCCCATATGAATAATGATAAAATAAAACTCGGTAAATCATAAACATAAAGGGCTAATTACAATTTTCACTACACTGAAATATTATATTAATTAAATTAATAAAATTTGAACCATCCTCAAAGAATCTTTGAGCTCATGCCATATAAATGTGATAAAATGAAACTCTTGTGAAGAGAAGTTGAT
>APFE030683357.1:71010-189222 GCA_000404065.3 Pinus taeda | reverse complement strand
CAGAACCTGAAGCAAAGAGGAATGACTGTTAGGGAGTTTACAGAGGAATTTTATAAATTGAATTTACGAGCAGGGTATGTGGAAGATACCTTAGAAAAAACAGCCAGATTTGTAAATGGCTTGAGAGGGGAGATTTTGGACGAAATTGGTATTCTTTCACCTCAAACATTGGATGAAGCCTATCAGTTTGCACTGAAGGCAGAGGAGAAAATAAACAGGAAACAGAACACCAAGAGACGAGGTGGTTCTGGCACGGGAAAAGGCAAGGTTTATGGCAGAGGTAGGGGTGCAAGCCCAAGTGAGGAGGGCGGCAGTTCCAAAACTGCTGGTACAACAGATAAGGACAACAGCAACAGGGAAGGACGGCCAGCTCAGAGAGGGCGAGGATTTGGTCGAGGCAGGGGAACTGTCCAGTGTTATCATTGTCACAAAATGGGACACAAGTCATATGACTGTCCTGAAGGTGAACCAGCAGGTGGGAGAGGAACCTATGTTGCTCAGCCTGAGGATGTTGAGGAGACACCTCAAGAAGCAGAAAATACACCAGAGACAGGCGAGGCCTTGGTGTTGAATAAGGTGCTGTTAAAGCCAGCAAAAGAAGTTGCAGAACCAGATCAGCGAAAGGCTTTGTTTCGCACTGTTTGCAAGTCACGAGGTAAGTGTTGTAAGTTGATCATTGACAGTGGGAGTACCGATAAGTTGGTAGCTGTGGAGATGGTAGAGAAGCTGGGATTAAAGAAGTTAAAACATCCCACTCCCTACAAAGTGTCGTGGCTGCAGAAGGGGCATCAACTGTTAGTTGATGAACAGTGTGAGGTTGAGTTTCAGATTGGTAAGTATAAAGACAAGATCCTTTGCGATTTCATGCCAATGGATGTCTGCCACTTACTGTTGGGACGACCTTGGCAGTTTGACAGAAGTGCAGTTCATGATGGGAAAACCAACTGCTATAAGTTCGTGAAAGATGGGATCAAGCATACGCTTGTACCCATCAAGAAGGAAAATACAGCAGAAGCTAGTGGAGTGAAAGCACTGCTGTTAGGTGGGAAAGAATTCATAAAACAAATTGAGGACAGCGAGATAAATTTTGCTGTCATAAGGAGACCAAGGGCAGTAGTACTTCATACACAGGTTTCAGATTTGCCAGAAGAAGTTCAGAAGTTGCTGCAGGATTTTGGAGACATTGTGGTAGATGATCTTCCAGATGAGTTCCCACCCAGGAGAGGTATTATTCACTGCATTGACTTTATACCAGGGGCAAGCCTGCCAAATAAAGCAGCTTACCGCATGAGTCCCAAGGACCATGAAGAAATTAGAAAACAGGTCCAGGAGTTGTCTGACAAAGGTTTGATTCGAGAAAGCATGAGCCCATGCGCAGTACCTACTGTTTTGGCTCCTAAGAAAGGAGGAGAGTGGAGAATGTGTACGGATTCCAGGGCTATTAACAAAATTACTGTTAGGTACAGGTTTCCCTTACCTAGGATGGACGATATGATGGATTGTCTGAGTGGAGTGGCCTATTTTTCGAAGATTGACTTGAAGAGTGGATATCACCAGATCCGGATTCGGGAAGGAGATGAATGGAAAACCGCTCTCAAGACGAACGAAGGCTTATATGAGTGGCTGGTGATGCCATTTGGTTTGAGTAATGCTCCCAGCACGTTCATGCGTTTGATGAATGAAGTGCTGAAGGAATTTAACGGTAAGTTTGTAATAGTTTACTTGGATGATATTCTGATTTTTAGTAAGACCAAGGAGGAGCATTTCAGGAATTTGCAGAGTGTATTGAGGAAGTTACAGCAGAACAAGCTGTTAATTAATTTGAAGAAATGTACCTTTTTTTAGCGAGAACTAGTGTATCTGGGTTTTGTTATTGCGGAGAATGAACTAAAAATGGACCCAGAAAAGGTGACAGCTATAGTTAGTTGGCCTTCTCCGAAAAGTTTATTTGAAGTTCGAAGTTTCCATGGACTTGCCAGTTTTTACAGGAAGTTCATTAGAAATTTCAGCAAGATTTGCGCACCAATGTTGGATACGATCAAGAAAGTGAACCAGCCATTTCACTAGACTGAAGCAGTAGAACACAGTTTTCAGATCTTGAAAAAGAAGATTACTGAAAGACCAGTGTTAAGACTGCCTGATTTCAACAAACTTTTTCAAGTTCGTTGTGACGCCAGTGGTACAGCCATTGTGGCAGTCCTTAGCCAGGAGGACAGACCAGTTGCTTATTTCATCGAAAAGCTAAATGATAGCAGACAGAAGTACTCGACCTATGACAAGGAGTTTTACGCCATGTTGCAGGCTTTAAAACATTGGCGACATTATCTATTGGGTAACGAATTTGTTTTATTTTATGATAATTCTGCGTTACAGTACATTATGCAACAGCATAAATTGAACCATAAGTATGCAGCTTGGGTTGAGTACTTGCAAAGTTTCACATTTGTACTAAAACACATTAGTGGGCAATCAAATAAGGTAGCAGATGCACTTAGTAGGAGAACATTGCTTTTACAGGAGAGCACGATGCAGATTTTAGGCTTTGAGCATCTAAAAGAGCTATATCCGACCGACACCGAGTTTAAATGTAAGTTTAAATATGGTCCATTATTTTATTTCTAACAAAAATATATGTGAAATGATTTGCCTGAGGTTGCTCAGATTGTATGTACTATGGATAGTAGACTATGAGGTTGCTCACATTGTATGTACTATGGATAGTAGACTATTAGACCGTAAATGAATAAATCCCCCAAAAAGATAAGACAATTTTTGTATTGGTTCTCTTTAAAGGAAGAGATCTACATGATGGCCAACTAGCCAGTGTTAATATTTGGAAGTATTTGGAAATTACTTTAATCTATCAAAATGACAATTTCAAGTCCTTGATTAATATTTCCAATTATGACATTCTTGTAGTATTAAAGAAATGTGATTCTTATTGCTAATTTAAGCCTATATATTATAATATTAAAGAAATGTGATTCTTATTGCTAATGTAAGCTTATATATTTTTCAACCTCTTTGAAGGCACGAATTAGTTAACTAAATATTGTTGTAGTATTAAAGAAATGTGATTCTTATTTCTAATTTAAGTCTATATTTTTTTCAACCTCATCAAGGTTAGAATTAGTTGACTAATTAGTGTTAAAGAAATGTGATTCTTATGGTTAATTTAAGCCTATATTTTTTTCAACCTCATCAAGGCCAAATTTAGTTGACTAACTGAGGCGATGTCACACCACGGACCATGGTGGTAGGAATTGCATACACAATGTGCTTGGTTGGAAAATCTATAAAGTAAGGTATATTTTCAGGTGCAATTTATTTAAATTTTATTAATAAAAATATAAAACATGATAAACTCTATAAAACCCACCGACCATGGTGGTAGGAATTGCATAGACAATGTGCTTGGTTGGACAATCTATAAAGTAAGGTATATTTTTAGGTGCAATTTATTTAAATTTAATTAATAAAAATATAAAACATGATAAACTCTATAAAACCGTAACACATAACTTTATGTTTAGAATTAGTGAATAAAAACATAAAAACTTAATACTTATAATAAACTCCCATATATATGAATGAGATTAAAAAAATAAATCCTATATTTTATACCAAGTTTAATATATCATATAAAAACTTACTTTTAGCCATTTTAATGAAAAATGACAATAAGAATTCATTTATATGTTATTTGAAAAGCCATGTTTATTTATTATTTTATTTTTACATAGTTCTTTATTGTTTAAATGTTACTTAAATGATATATATTTAATAATATGTATATCCCTTCCTTATCTTTTTTCCTTTGTTTTCAATTATATAGTTGAAAATTGATTATATGGTTACTCTTTAGTACTTTATGTCAATTTTATTAGCTGTGATTACATTGATATTCTTAATAAAATAATTTGGTTAGAGTTTATATATATATATATATACACTTTTAATTGTAATAAAATTGTGTATGACAAATAGTATAAGCGTATTCTCCAAGGGAGTGTAATGTTGTATTGAATTTTAAGCAACTGAGATTAGGGTTTATAACTTTGACACATTTCCCATCTTAGGGAGAGATGTCTAATGTTGTGTACGGACCAATAATTGTAATAGTACTAATGTCACTAAGCCACCAAAAATTGAGAGATGTGAAACCATTACTTAAACAAAAACAAATAACATTAAGTGCAAATATCTTTTAATTTGTGCCCAAAATTTCCCAAAACATTGATTGGGTCTTTCCATAAATAGTCTCTTAATACTTAAGAGTACAAATCATATTATCCCAACTAGAAAATAGATAAAACCATAAGTCCTTCCAAAATGGTCTATTTGAGAAGTACAAAGTAGCAGTCGCTTCAACCTCCGCTGATTAGAACAGAAGCTATGTATCCCAAATGCATATTCATGTCTGCACATAATAAAAGTGAATGTATGTCAGCCATAATTGTTGTGTTATTCAACATTTAAACCTATTGTGTTCAATAAATGACACCCAACCCATTCTATTTTCCATTAAAACATATCAAAGCACATGGATCACCAAAAAAAAAAAATTCTCAGCCATTGGATCACATCCAAATCAATCCAGATCACACATTCAAAATGAAGCCATTGCAATCCATGTCCATCCTTACCACCAGTTAAATTCAAGTGCAAAAATCTATAAAATAAGTTCAACCACTGCTGAAGTTGCATGTTTAACATTCAAACTATTCACCAACCTTGGAGACAAACCATCACATAACATTTGACCATATATTTAGGTTAGTTATTTCAATTACAACACAATTTTCTTACAATTTTATTTTCATTGCTAAAAGTTTTTATTCCACTTTTCTTACAGCTTTATTTTCATGAAAATATATATTTTTTTCTATTTTTCTATATTTTGAATCATTTTCAAGTTGAATGCAAAATATGACACAACCATAATGTAGAGTATGGCTAGTATGGCTAGCCACATATAAAAAAGAATAGAACTTGTTTATAGTTGAACATTAACTAAATTCAAGTGATTTTTGTTTTGATGTAACCTAACAATAAATTAAACCCCATATTTCTTAAGGTGATATTTATGTTCTCTCCTGTAAAATACTGCATCACGATCATAAAGATAAGGACTTCCTAAGACAACTCCACATATGTCTGCTGGAACCACATTTAATTCCACTTCATCAATGTAATTAGTTGTAATGGAAAATTTTAATCGACACTGTTTGGTGACTTTCATCTGAGTTGATTTATTTAGCCATCCTAATGAGTAAGGTCTTGGATGATTCTTTGTTTCCAAACCCAAACTTTTAACTAAATATTTAGAGATTCAATACACCTGTGATCCACTGTCAAACATTGTATTGTATGCTTAGAAGGTAACCTTATGTTAAGCAATTCAACTCTTTTATCCTCATTTGAAGGATTTATGCTTGATGAAGATGCAATAGTTTTCGAACTTGAACCAACGTCAGAAGTTTTACCTATTTAAATGATGATGGCTATCCTCCTTTCATCACTTGAATCTGAACCTAGATCTTCCTGGACTGCTGCAATTGCCTTCTTTTCATCCTTCTCCTTAAGGAACTTTTTGGGCTTAAGTTCTGGATGAAGTTTCCAACACTTAGATTCATCATGACTAATTCTCTGGAAATGAGAACAAGTCGGTCTTTCCTTCTGAACAATCACTGATTTCATTCTCTTCGAAATGTTCTTCTCCTTATTGTCACTGGAATCTTTGATTTCCAACTCTTTGGATGACTGCGATGAAAACTTGAATGGTCTGCCACCTGATTCAATATGTATGGCCTGAACACACACCTCATCAAAATCATTAGGATTAAAAATCAATAATGTATGCTACAAATATGAATGTAAACTACCAATGTATTTTAATAAAGTTTCACGCGTATCCAATGAAATACGAAGCGCCAATGCTTTCTTTCTGAATTCCTGAGTAAACTCCTGAACACGTTGCCTTTTACCTTGCCTCAGATGCTACCAATCAATAACATCTTGCTACATGTATCCTAAAGGATATAACTGTTTCCTAAGAGATTATAAAAACTTAGACCATGAAGAGATGACTTTTCCTTTACGCTTTACATCTATCTGAGTTTTACTTTCCCACCAGATTAAATTTTTTCCCCCCATTCTAAGTGTAGCTAACTGAATTTTAGTTTTATCACTAGAAATGTTCTGAATGCAGCAATACACTTATAACTGCTTTATCTAGTTATCTAACTTTTCCTATGCAACTAGGTCAATTTAACTTAGTTAACTATTACAAGTTGCTATGAGAATAGAATTTTGATTTATTTCACAATTTAATTCAAGGACAAATTAAATTAGAATTTCTAGATGCTATTTTTAACATTTCTTGTTGCAATTTTCAACATAGTACAATTGGCCAATTAATACAAAATCATAAGAGCATGACGTATTCTTGTTTTGTAATTCCAAGATTGGCTAAAAACATGGAAAATGTTATGTTCTTTGAATAGGATTTGTCCCATAGAATAAATGAAAGTTTCTTTTGCATTGTTTGCATATCATTGTTTTCATTGCACAAAGGATGCAAGATACAAGTTTCATCAATTATTGGGATAGGGAAACTAAATCTACAACTAGAATTTTTATGTTTTTTGCAAGTTTTTGTGTTGTGATGAGTTTGAAATTGAATCATATGTTTCGACAAAATTGTTGAATCACAAGTCAAATATTGATCAATGAAACCTATGACATCGACATTAAGGGATTTTTTATATATTGACGCATTTTGAATCCAAAGTAATCCATGGTCATGCTCTGTTCCTCTACGTTGGAATTCTGTAATAAAAAAATAATCTTGCACTTGACCAAATAATTCATTCTTTTTTGTTATCAAGGAATGTAGTGACAAGATTCTATGCCTATAATATCAAATACACATGACCGGTTGATGTTTGATCATTGTGTCAATGCATTCATCATCAAAGTTATTTTCCTAATTTGTTATGGAGTCAATACTTTGTATTTTTAATGCATTTATCAATGGTTCCCAAATATTCTTAGCGTTAGTGAATGTCACAAAGAAATTCAGTGGACCAAGTTGTCATATCATTGTAAATATATCTTTTCATAAATGTTCAAAATTATCACACAATGTGCGAATGCTTCTTAAACATTGATATGCAATTGGTGACTTTAATAATTTCTGAGGATTTATTTTATTTTTAATGTCTTTAGCAACTAGTTTTTGTCCTTTTAGCTCTTCTTTGCGAATATAAATCCAAGTTGAGTTAGAAACTTGGTTTATCAAAATACGAATTTCTTAAAAAATATGTTTACAATATGTGTTGAAAAGTCACCAGGCATGTGCAACAATTCCCATTGTGCAATTTTTTGATACGAAAAGCGATTGGCACATTAGTAGGGCGACTTGATCCAAAGAACAATGTCAAAAAGTTTAGTTCTTCATAGAATTTATCTTGAAAAATGCCTAGGGGATGAAACACTTTAGAAGGTGCAATCTATATTATTCTTGTATCAAGATCATGGATAAGGTGGGCCTCTGAATAACTTCGTACAAGTGTTTCAATTTCTTGCTCTAGATCATTATCTACATTTGGTGAGTCTAGTTCCTCCATTTTTGGACTATCGTTATGATGATCTTGTTTACTTTGATCAAAATGTTTTTTCCACTCATAGTTGATTACTATTTGTTCTCTCTTATATAGAGATGTGTTTCAAAAGTAATGTAATGCACACATCACTTTCTTGGGAAAAATATTTCTAGACAAATAGGCATTCTTATATTCCAATTTTCTTTTTAGCATAATTCCCACTGTCATATTGTCATCAATATCTCTAGGCGAAGCTCTTTGAATTCAATTTAGATTGGAAGGAACATTTATGATTGTTCTTCTTAGTCAAATTTGTGATCTTTTGTAGCTAAGTTGACTTATTTGTGCAAAATCCATCCTTGGTGCCACTAACCTCTCTTCCAAATATGTCAAGTGTGCAATGAAGATCAATTTTTCATTTCGTCGAATATATAGAGGCAATGCAAATGTAGGGAATTTTTCATTGAGTATTTCATTATTACAATATTTGCATATTTTTTCATTGAATTTAATGGATTTGAATTCTGAAGCAAGCATCATATAGAAAATAGTAGATAACATGTCTTTGTTTATAGATTGCATGTCCTTTCCAAAGGAAAATCTATCACAAATGCAACATGAATATGTAGGTGTGTCTTGGATTGATTGCAAATATGCCTCAATTTATTTATTTGAGTTTACATGTTGCTTTTATGCTTCTTCTATTATAGCACCTTGTACTCACATTTCAGATTTCAATTGATGTAAGTGAGTGTACCACTTACTATAAGCATTGGAAAAAGAAGTAGAGAGTTCTTTGTTATTTTGTGTCTCTATTGAAAAAGGATTATTGTCCTCATTTGATGATGTGGAATCCTTTGATACTACAACATTTTTTTTTTGAAATTGTGTTATCAATTGGCAAATGCTTTAATTGAGTATAAAATATAGTAAACATAGATTCTTGCTAACAATATATCTACAAGGTACACTTGAGATCGGATTGAATTTATCTATTTTCGATATTCCTTGGAGCATTTGTGGTGAATTTTCAATGTCACTAATATTCTCAACATTCTGAATCTCCAGAATTGCATGGAAATGTGCATGTGTTGTAGATATTGGTACATGCATAAGGTATAAGACTTTGGAGCAAGTTTTTGATGAATAGAATCTCAAGGAAATATCTTTTGTTTCTATATTCCAGATATATATTTTAACATCAAGGATTTCACATATACATTGTATTGCAAAACCTTTTCCCTCTATATGTCCATGTGTGAATGACATTGATAAATTTATAATACAAGCTTGCCAATCATTGATACATTTCTCTTGTTCAATGTTTTTAGCACTCAGGTGTTGTTATACGAAATTGATAAATCTATCATCATTGCAAATGAAACAATTGTAAAACGTTCATGCAATTTTTTTCTTCTGATATTAGACATATCAAACCATGGTGAAAACATGCAAATAGACTCAAACAAAGAATCATGACAATCATTGAAATTTTATCGATAGATCATGAAGCCTTGTTCAAATAGGATTTGCTCAATTGACAATATGTCAAATTGTCCATGTGAGAATTGGTATGGGAAAATGAAAGGGCCAATCATTCTATTTATTGAAGCTACACTATGTACTGTGTTATGTAAGAACAATGGTTCAAAATGTCTACATGCAAGATTTTGGTTATGTAGCAAAATATTATATTGATAGCCATGAATGTTTGAATTGAACTGCATATATGTTTGGCCATTTGTAAATAGCCAAACATTGATTGGAACTAACAACCCACTTGGCGAATTATTTGTTACAAAATGCATCCCCCCATAAGCTAATTGTAGATCAAGCACAAATAGAATAAGGTGTAGGTAATCCTTTCAAGTACATTTCAAGATCATTCACATGATTAAGATCCTAAAGGTGTTCAGGAGTCAATTCTGTATGTAATGGATGCAAAGTAGCATCATTTCCATGGGATAAGCAATGTTGAAAATGGTTTACAAGTCCATGTCGGTTTTCAGTTGAACTACAACGAAAGTGAAGAACAACAACAAATGAGTCAAATAAAAAACCAAATGATAATAAAAGAAATGTTCTAATCTATGTAGATTGAATCTAGATAACTTGTGACCAATTTCTTGCAATTTTGATCCTTTCAATGCAAAAATATTTTTCATTTCCATAAAGTCTATTGAGACAAACTGACAAATTGTCTAAATGTGACAATTGTTTATAATGTTAAGAGCATGGATTACATTGGATGTTCAATCAACACATATGATACTAGACATTTTTTAGGCCTCATATATTATCTAGTCTACATTGTCTTTGTGACTATCTTCTCTCCCTGTTTTTTGTTTCACAATGCTCTGAAAATGAGTACCTAGCACTATGAAAAAAGAGTAGACAAAATGGCCATATGGAACCTTGAAGATTGCATTTTTTGCAATTGGAGCATAATTTAGAACTAAAGACATTTATGCAATTTAAAATAATAGCAACAAAAGCATTATTATCATTTTAAAAAATTCCAAAACACAATATTTAATCTGTAAAATTCCTTATTTTTGTTTGTAATTATTGTAAATTATTTTCAAAATGTATAAATCAAATAGAACCCAAATATTAGCTTCAAAAACAAATTACAATGTTGTTTTATATAATAAACAACTCTAATTTAAGATAACAAGCATAAAACTATTTAAAACAATTATCATATTCATAATCTTATTGAAATAATAAACATATTCAAATGCTTATTACTATATAGCTATCAATTGTACCATGTCTAAGTTACTAACCTATTGTTCCATTATAAAGACATTATGCTATGAAATAAAATGTAAAGTATTTAGGTTCCTATCATAATGTAACATTTGTTTTTTAAGACTTGGTGCAAATGGATATTGCTCCAATTGTTTGAGCATACCTATGGTTAACACATCAACATCGTAGTTTTTTGACATATCCACATCATACCAGTTGGATAAAGTTTCATAGCTACTGCGCGCACATGCAGGAACCAAACCCATATATAATTGGTAGACAAAAAATAATGCATGGAGTTAATGGAAAAAATCAAAACTAGAAAAACTAACAATTGATATTTCTATGTAGCAATCAGGTTATTAAAACTTCCTGGATTTACAGAACCACGGGCACATCAATTAGGAACTTTATACAAAAGGATTTTGGATATCAACAATATCACCAATTATCACAAGCTTGCAGCACTCCATGCCAATGGATCCTTTCATTGGTTTATTACACGAAATCTTTTCTTCAGAAGATTCGGGGGAAATATTAATGGCTCTTCACATGACCATGAGTCATTTCATGCCATGACAGATCCAGATTTAAATCCTTTTGGCCCACTACTTTTTCAGGATGAAGTACCAGAATATGCTGAAATACCAATTTGGGAATGTGAGGAAGAAATTTACTCACAGTATTTTAATAATGACTCCTTGACTAGGTTCAGAGAACATCATTATTCTCGTGAACAACTGGAACATTTTGTCATTTTGTAATGTCTTTCTGTCCGAATTTGGTGGCAGACAGGTTTTTCGTAAGTTTCACTGAAAAATAATCTCTTACAGTGTAATCAATCCGACATATATAATTAAATAAAGGGATAAGAATAAGTATAAAATATTTTACGATTGAATTACTGTGCGGATGTCCTCCGGGTTACTCGAAAGTAGGATTCTCTCATATCTGATGCAAGGATTTGATTTTGATGTAAAGTAAGATATTGTGCGGATGTCCTCCGGGTTACAGAAAAGCAGGATTCTCTCATATCTGATGCAAGGATTTGATTTTGATGTAAAGTAAGATATTGTGCGGATGTCCTCCGAGTTACCCGAAAGCAGGATTCTCTCATATCTGATGTAAGGATTTGATTTTGATGTAAAGTAAGATTCTCTCATATTCGATATGGAGGTATCACCAAACCCAGAACTGGGAGGATCTATAAATAGATGAAGACTAGGGAAGAGAGGCATTTGGGTTTTGAGAAATTTAGAGAGCCTTTCTGCTGGAGAAGTAACTAGGTATTGCTTGAGAAGCAACTTTGTAATACTTGAGTTTTGAAGTTCATGAATAAAGATTCCTCAATTTCTGTAAATCTATGTCTCATTTGTAGATTGTTTTGGATTCTATTCTCGAACTTGTATGAGCCTTGTTAAGGTCGAAGAAGTCGCAAAGATGCAGAAGTAGACTATTGGGCCAGAGTTCGTGTTTCGGCACGAGGATATTGTTTAGAAGAATTGTCAGATATTGGAGCGATTAAGCAGACCTGGTATTTATTATGAACTAATACTCTTGTTGGCATTCATATTTAAATATATTCAAAAATAGATTTGTGATGCTAGATTGCACAGTAGAGGAGTCTCTTCCCTCTCTGTGATTAAAGTATCAGCCACGGATCTTGTTTATTTCCGCATTTCCGCATTCTCGCTTTCGCTGTGTGCGCTTTGTAGTTGGTATCAGAGCGAGGTTGAAATTATTTCCGCTCTCTTCCTGTTGTTAGAAAGTATTGGTTATGGATAATTTTTCTCCAGCACGAAGTTCTCTTCATGAGTTTAGTGATAAAAGTTTTGATGAAATTCTTAGAGAAGAAGAAGAAAGAGAATGTAATGAAAAAATGCAATCTGGTTTTCACACTGTCGTCCATGATAAATCTATTAAATTATTAAATGAACAAAGTAAGTCTGGTTCTTTGTCTTTACCAAAAATAGACCCCAAAGATGTCTATACAAATCTGGGATTATTAGACACTATACAATACTGGAGATATAAGGTTAAAGAAAAGATTCTACAAACCTCCAATAATAATCATCTGCTTCAAACAATGAACATTTTGAAGCAATCTGAGTTTACAGCTGTACTAAAAGCTGGTCTCAATTTTGCTCATTTTGGTCATATCCAAATTGGAATTCAGCCATTACATAAAAAAGTTCAAGACGTTGTTGTCTTCTCTTGTGTTTTTTATCGCCGATGGAAAAGTTTTCATAAAGCTTTAATTGGAGGATGTTAAGGAACATTAGTCTACTGTCCAATTTCTTGGTCCTATGTTCCTAATTTTTCTATTTCCTTAGATGATCCTAATGCCATCAATTCTCTAATGCTCAGCATCCAAACACATGAATGTGATGATTTTGAAGATAATAGCAATAATTTTGCTATTCATTAGCGATGTGTCGTCAAATTTTATAAGAAGACTACTCCTTCTGTTGTCCAACAAGCTTCTAAAACCTCTGAGTTCACTACTCTAATCACTCATGACTATGGCTTAAATCTTGTTGCTCCTCAAATGATATCTTGTCGAGATCTTAAACTGCCAACAAAATGGGTCACAAATTGGGCTTCTATTCGTACTTCTTCCTGTCCACAGCCTATCACTGCTCAAACTTCTATTCGAGAAGATAATGGCCTTGTTAGAACTCATTTCTTTCCCCAATCAGAGTATGCACAGTATGAGCATGGTGGACCTCCTCCTCCTCTTGTTATACAAAACCCTGTAAAAACTAAAGTCGCAGTAAAACCACAAATGTCCTCTATTGCATCTATTCCTGAAGGATCACCAAGTCATTCATATGATCTTACTTCTGATCCAAACTTCATGCATATGTTATCAAATATGATTGCACAAACTCTTCAGTCTCCGCATTCAAATATTGTTCCTCCTAGAACAATTAATATGAAATCAACATTCCAAATTCCACAATCTCCACAATCATCTGTATGTAATCATCCTCATTGTTCTCCTAGCTTTTGTCAGCAAACTCCTAGTCTTCCAAAACCCCATGAAAAACAAGAACAGGATAAAGACAGAAGAAGAATAAACATGATTCGTTTTTTTCCAAGTTCTGGAAATCAAACATAGGAATATACGAAGTGTACTCCTTTTTCAGCTCATGAAGAAATTTTGCTTCAATCAATAGGAAAATCTGCTACAAAAGGCTTAGGATATCCAGAAGAAATCCCCAGCTACAGATTGGATCACAAGAATAAGATTCCTAGTATAATACAGCTTCCTTCTGATGAAGAAATCATTCAATTTCTTAAGATATACAAAGGAATAAGTCCTTATGATCCCTCAAATGAATGGTATAAGAAAATGTTTAACTGGGATCTGTCTACTCATCAACAAGAGTATAGATACTGTGAAGAAATGAAAACCTATTCAAAGAAAGATAGGTCAACAATCAACAAAGTCAACAATAAAAATTGGAAAGCTTGGATGGAACAAAATAACCATTGGATTTCTTTTTATGAATTTTATTATCCAAGTACAAATGAAGTATAAATGGCTTTGGTCGAAAAGTTCAAGAATCTATCTTGTGAATATATAAAAACAAAGATTAAGGAAAATCCAGTTGAAATTCCTGGACCTCTTATCATCCCTCACATAGATGATAAATATAAAAATATGTTGCAAAAATCAAATGTTCCGAAACATTTATAGTCTGTTAAGATGAAAGGGAAACTTTTGTTAGAACATATCTGTCAAAACCTTAGAGTGAATATGATGCAAGGGTTAGCCTTAGAGACAGAAGTGCCACAACACAAATGGGAATTAACAGATGACACTATTCTTAGCACTGAGACAACAATTCCTCCTTGGAAAAATCTTGTTATCAGACAAGATGATAAGATTTTTAAGTTACTTCCACTTCAGTCTGACCAATCTAATCTTTCAGACAGGGAATCGGTTGCAGCAACAAACTGGACAAATATTGCTCTAGATAGTTTGATTAAACATCTAGAAAGAAATCATCAATATGAAGCTAGAGAAAATAAAATGCTCCAAGAAATAATTGATAAAATTCTTCAAAAGGTATATTTTACCAGAGATCAATTACTAGATGGAATAAAAACTCTTGGATAAAATGATTTGCATATTGCTAAAACTATTGATGTTTTAGACAAATGGATTAATGATAATTCCAAATGGATTGGCAAAGTACATTCAGTAGCAGATAAGAATCAGGATATGATGACAAGCTTAAAAACGTCACTTGAAGTAGTAAAGAAACAAGTTTGGGTTGTCTCTACTTCTGTTGAAAGTCTAAAAAAGAAAAACACTCATGATCCTACTTTTAAAGCTACTACTTATTTCTCAAATCCTCAAGATCAATTTCCTTTCCATGTTGTTCCTACTACTCTTCAATAAAAAATGAAGAATCCTGGTGATATCATTTTTCCTAAACCAGAAACTACCTTTGTCTATGCTCCTATGGGTAATCCTGGCATGTTTTCCAGTCTAAACTCTTCAAGCCCTGGACATAAAATGACAGTTTCTGAGTGGTTGAAATCAAGAGATGATCTTGATAAGCCTTCCAGTTCTGATACATCACTCAACAAATTTGAAGCAACGCCCTCTGCTCCTCCTACTCTAGAAGATTTAGAGTTTCTTGTGAATAATTTCTCCTGATAAAGAAACTTTTCAGATAGCAAAAGACATTCCTGATCTAATTTCATTTTCTGATGAACCCAATGATACAACTGTACATAAAGTTACTGATAGAAGTTCTTGAAATTCTTCTTGGTCACCTACTCCTAATAAAAGAGATGTCTTGAAATTATAATATCATAAAGATTGGTCTGCTTCTTCCACATATTCATGGAATAATGACAATTGTTCTGAAGCAGAAATATTGTCTACATTGAGTTCCATGCTGGTTCTACCGCACATATTTAGCAGATGACATTTCACCAATAAATGCAACTAGGAAAATCATCAGTGGATTCAAAGGACTCCTTGATTCTTGGCTTAAAGCAGAAATTCATTATGATCCTATCCTCATTCCTTCTTGGGAAACATCTGTGGTAATGAACCCAGATAATACTACATATATCGATCCACAGACTTCATTACCTGTGAATAACATGATTGGTTGCCTAATGCATGGCATTCTTGTCAATTTTTGTGGTTATCCTCAGATCAATAATGAACTTATTGCAGTCACACTTACATGCATGAAGCTTACTAGTATGCAACATTTTGATGAATATTTTATGGAATACCTCCATCGTCTGCATACTTTTTCTTCTGACATGATTCTAGATCCCAAATGGAAAGAAATATCCATTGCTTCTTTATCAAATTCGGTAACTGCTGCCATTTTGAATAAGCTTCCTGGAAAGATTGGTGCCTATAAATTTGGTGTTATAAGACAATCTATTAAGGCTGTCATTGTTGAACTCTGCTCTCAGATGAAAGTTGCTCGAGCTTCCACCAGCTCCACTAAACCACATGGCTATCAACAACTATGTAAACAATTGAATTTACATGGTTCTAAAAGTTTAGGGGGATATGATCGTCGTCGCTCTAAAAAGAAAGCTTACTCTAAGCAAACTTTTAGATCCGCAGAAAACAAAAAAATCATTCATAGAAGGCCTCCCAAAGAATACAAAAAAACACTCTAGTTTCATCAAAGGCCAAAACAGAAGCAAATATTTTGCTTCCATTGCAATTAAAAAAGACATATTGCTCCAAATTGTCCAAAATTGAAAAAATACAAACAACAATCTAGGAAGAAGAAACAATTTAGCTATAAGAATAAATCTGGCGAGGTAAATATTGTTGATCTCCCTTCTAGCTGTGAAGAATTAACAGATTCAAAAAATTATTATGATCTAAATGACTAGATACATGCTGTTTATGAAGAAGAAGATTCTGAAGTTGAATATTGCAAAGATCCACACTGTAATGAATGTTTTCAAGAACTCTGTGAATGCACTGATCCTGAAATTTGCAAATGTAATGCAGTCAGGATGTTCAGACCACTATCAAATGAAAGCTTAGATCACGATGAGCTTTCTAGAAATTATTTTACACAAATGGTTAATGCTGATGATCCAAAACTCAAAGAAATGTATAAAGGATTGTTGATGACCCATATTCAATAGTCCAAGTCACAACAATATCAAGAACAACAAAAGTCACAGATAAATCATCAACATAGCTATATTCCTTCTGCAACCTTATTTTCAGTTGATGGTCTAACAAGACAATTCAGACAACAAACAATTGAAGATGATCTTCCTCAAACACTTCCTACAATTAGTCAAGCTATCAAAGATCTTAGAAAAGAAGTCAGAGAGAATAGAAGGTTGTGCATTGAAGCATGTGAGGGGCACAATATAAATTCTTTACATGCACAACCCACAAAAGGAGAATCTTCACAGACAGAACAAAAAGAACTAGAAAAACAGCCTGATCCATATCGTGATCCAATGAAAGGGATTTTCAAATCTGAATACTTTGAAATTCCAGATGAAGAATTTGAAGATCCTAGATCTAGATTAGGAATGAATGCAATGAACGCAGATGTAATGTATTGTGTAAAAATGAAAATCAGAATTGGTTCTTCCATAGAATGGTGGAAGGTTCTAATTGATACAAGTTCAAGATTGAACATAGTAAGTGGCATTGTAATTCCCTATCCTCAATGACAAAAGACAAAGTGTCCAGGAGTTCTTACTACAAGTGGAGAATTCAAGGCAACAGAATAAGCTATAATATATGTCTTCGTTTCTCAATCCGAAGGAATTCAAGTTCATGCTCCATTAGTCACAGGGCTTGATTGTGTTATGTACTTAGGAACTCCTTTCCTGAGAAATTTCAGAAGCCATGGAAGCACTTATGATGAAAAATCACAGAAATGGGAATATTTTCTTCTCTTCAAAGGTATAGATTATTTCTATCCATCTATTCATTCCAATTCTCCTAATAGATTGAGCAGAATTGACAAGTTACAAAATACATTGGCAAATATGGAGAAGAAGAAAGAAATGCTCAAGATTGATGAAAATCTTCTGAAAGGCAAATTTGAAAAAGAAATAAGTGAGATCTCTCAGAAACTAAAATCTTGTTGTTCTGAAGATCCAAATGCCTTTTGGCATATTCATAAACATGAAGTAGAATTGCCTTTGAAAAAGAAATTTCATGGAAAACTCAGAAGATCAATACTAATGAATTTTGAACAACTCAGGTATTGTAAAGAAGAAATAAAATCCTTACTGCAAAAAGGTTTGATCAAAAAATCTCATAGCCCTATTGCTTGTTTTGGATTTTATGTCAACAAACATTCGGAGATTATCAGAGGAAAACCAAGATTGGTAGTAAACTACAAGCCTCTGAATAATATTCTTGATTATGATGCTTATCCCTTGCCAAAGCCCTCAGTGCTTTTGTCTCAAATATCACAGTCAAAAATCTTTTCCAAGTTTGATTTAAAGTCTGATTTCTGGCAAGTAGGGATAAAAGAAGAATATAAGTGGAAAACAACTTTTTCAATACCAGAAGGACATTTTGAATGGAATATTATGCCCTTTGGACTAGTAAATGCTCCATCCACCTTCCAGAGGATTATGGATGAAACTTTTGAAGGTATGGATGATTTCTTAAAGAGCTATATTGATGATGTTCTAATTCATTTTGCAGATATTCCCTCTCATATAAAGCATCTTAATATATTCTACAAGAGAGTCAAAGAAAAAGGTATAGTTTTATCATATTCAAAAATGAAGTTATTTCAGACTATGGTTGATTTCTTGGGATATGTGATTCAATATGGATCATATTACATTATGCAACATAGTCTTGATTCCATAGAAAAATTTCTAGACAGAATCACTGATAAAACTCAACTACAAAGATTCATGGGTAGTTTGAATTACATATCCAAATTTGTCAGACATTGTGCCCAAGACAGAGTCTTATTGAATAAAAGATTGAAAAAAGATCCAATTCCATGGACAGAGGATTTGCGAGAGGCAGTCAGAAGAATTAAAGGGAAAATTAGGAATATTTCTCCTTTAAGCACAATCAATGAAGAATGGCCTAAAACCATCATTACAGATGCCATGATATTGGATGGGGTGCAATTTTCTGCCAACATGATCTAATAAAAATAAAATGGAATATGAAATTTGCCAATATGCCTCTGGAATTTGGTCAACTACAAAAAAAAATTGGTCCAGCCTAAAGAAATAACTTAGAGCTGTCTACCTTGGCATTGCCAAATTCAAAGATTTTGTGATCTATAAAAATTTTACAGTCAAAACAGATTGCCAAGCCCTTAAGTTTGCTATCCATAAATGTGACTTTGAACATGCAACAATGGTTAGATGGATAATGACATTGACCCAGTATCGTTTTGATGTAGAGTTCATTTCTGGAGTTAAGAATTCCTTCGCAAATATTCTCAGCCGGGAATTTTTATAGAGAAATGATGTAAATAATATTAGATGTAACATCATAAGAAGATTAGAAAATGAGATTCACATTGAATGTGCTGATGGTTCTCACACTTTGAATCTGCAGAAACCTCTACTCGATTATCAAGCAGATTGGTTTCCAATGAAAGAAATCAAATATCGGCATGGAACTGGACAATATTATTTCTCATGGGATGATCAAATGCAAAGAAATGATGAAGCTTTTGAAGCTTTAAGCTTTCTTCAAGAATTGGGAAATCTTGATTTCACATTACACAGAGATGTAGATGAAAACCTAATTTGCTGTGAAATCTACATTGATCGCTTCCTATTGCCACCCAACCTTTAGAACTCTGAAGATCATGAATGCCAAGAGAAAACCTGGTATACAAGTATGTGTTTTGAAAATAAAACTAACTCGTTTTTCTATAATGTGTAGTTTTCTTTTAGATATCATGGGATGCAAGTTACACAAATCGAAGAACAAGACCCCACACCTGAATGGTTTAAAGAATGGTGGAACATTTATGGTATTAGTCCTCTATGTTTTTACCCATTCTCTCTCCGGTTATTACAACTTCCTGGATTTACAGAACCAAGGGCACATCAATAAGGAATTTTATATAAAAGGATTTTGGATATCAACAATATCACCAATTATCACATGCTTGTAGCACTCCGCGCCAATGGATCCTTTCATTGGTTTATTACACGAAATATTTTCTTTAGAAGATTCGGGGGAAATATGAATGGCTCTTCACATGACTATGAGTCATTTCATGCCATGACAGGTTCATATTTAAATCCTTTTGGCCCACTACTTTTTCAGGACGAAGTACCAGAATATGCTGAAGTACCAATTTGGGAATGTGAAGAACATCATTCAAAGAACATCATTATTCTCGTGAACAAATAGAACATTTTGTCATTTTGTAATGTCCTTCTGTCCGACTTTGGTGGCAGACGGGTTTTTCGTAAGTTTCACTGAAAAAGAATCTCTTATAGTGTAATCAATTCGACATATATAATTAAATAAAGGGATAAGAATAAGTATAAAATATTTTATGATTGAATTACTGTGCGAATGTCCTTCGGGTTACTCGAAAGCTAGATTCTCTCATATCTGATGCAAGGATTTGATTTTGATGTAAAGTAAGATATTGTGTGGATGTCCTCCGAGTTACCCGAAAGCAGGATTCTCTCATATCTGATGTAAGGATTTGGTTTTGATGTAAATTAAGATTCTCTCATATTCGATATGGAGGTATCACCAAACCCAGAACTGGGAGGATCTATAAATAGATGAAGACTAGGGAAGAGAGGCATTCGGGTTTTGAGAAATTTAGAGAGCCTTTCCGCTGGAGAAGTAACTTGGTATTGCTTGAGAAGCAACTTTGTAATACTTGAGTTTTGAAGTTCATGAATAAAGATTCCTCAATTTCTGTAAATCTATGTCTCCTTTGTAGATTGTTTTGGATTCTATTCTCAAACTTGTATGAGCCTTGTTAAGGTTGAAGAAGTCGCAAAAATGCGAAAGCAGACCATTGGGCCAGAGTTCGTGTTTCGGCACGAGGATATTGTTCAGAAGAATTCTCAAATATTGGAGCGATTAAGCAAACCTGGTATTTATTATGAACTAATACTCTTGTTGGCATTTGTATTCAAATATATTCAAAAATAGATTCGTGATGCTAGATTGCGCATTAGAGGAGTCTCTTCCCTCTCTGTGATTAAAGTATCAGTCACAGATCTTGTTTATTTCCGCATTTCCGCATTCTCGCTTTCGCTGTGTGCACTTTGTAACCAATCTCCATGAGAGCGCTGGCTCCAAATTAGCAAAAGCATGGCTACAATCCAAAAAAAAGCACCAAAGAAAAATTGTAAGCATTTTGATCAATAAAACACACCACACATTGTTGTTTTTTCGACAAATACCTATGCAACTTTTTTCGCATTAAAAATTCTAGTTGTTTTGCTATATATATGATTTTAAAATTCTTCTATCTAAATTGTCTCTCTATGATTTATGACACAAAAAAATTAATTATATTAGTCCTATATATTTTGTGTTCATGCATATCCTATACATAGTTCAAATGTATTCGTGATCACACATTGATCATTAAGAGATTGACATATTTAGAATGACACTACATGAGAATCACCAACAAGGCACAACAATATTTATAACACCATAGCCATGAATTTATGCAAGATACACAACACTTGTGTACAAAGACAAATTAAAATTGCATTCAATGCTACTAGAGCAAATATATATATATATATATATATATATATTGACCAAATAACAATGACCAAAAATGGGTAATGTGATTTTTTATCATATTGTTTACTAGCCATTGAAAGCATTATTTACTATGTCATAAACAATAAACAAAATTCTAGTGACACATGACTAAAGAAAGCATAAATTGAAAACCATTGCCCAATTGTAATCATAGTACTATAACTACATTAAATTGCAAACCAAGGTGGGTATTCTAACTTTGTATCATATTGTTTGTTAGCCATTGAAAGCATTATCTACTATGCCATAAATAACAAATAACATTCTAGCCACACATGACTACAAGAATTGCAAATAATTTTAGCTTCCATATCCACTCATCTTGGAATAAAGATTCCAAGTAGACATACATAGCAGAAATGACTATGAGATTTAGGGGTGCATTTAATATCTGCTGATTTTAGCATTATAATTTGTGAAAATTCTTTCTCACTTGAGACATACTGAATCAAAAAATTATCATTTAAATCACACAAAAAAATTGTTGCATGTTGGCCTTTGACAATCATTCATCGTTCTTTGGATTTGAAAAAATATATTGCATGCAATAACACAAACATTTGCAACAATTAAAACTGCAACTAATCCACCTACCACATAAATTGCATTCAAACAACTCATTGGTTTTCCTCTACTTTGTTTTATTTGCGGAATGCAATTTCTGATTATTAGTCTTCTCTTTTATAAGTTGTTGCAATGACTTTGACAATTCCACAACTAAACATTCCATGACTCAAAATCATTCACAATTGCAAAGCATTGTTCTATAACAGATTCCACCCAAACTAGCAGACATCACCTAAATTGATCTGGATTTAAATAGGAACGCAACAAATTATAGATATAACCATAAATACAAAGATGAAGTAGAAATAACACTTCATTTCATTAATATCAAATACTGAAATATGCTTACAAACAGAATGGAAATAAGACTAGCTCGGGCGATGGTAGCTTATCTCTGAGAAAAGATATGGTGGCTACATGCCTCTGCCCTATGTTACAATGAAGCACAAAGGCCTATTTATTATTGAGAAACAATGGAAAACCCTAAACATCTAAAAACCTAACCCTAGGAGATGAAGCGCCAAAACTATGGGCCCCGTTTGGGTAAATTGGTACATCAACTTTCTGAGGTTGTATCTTTGGCATACAATCTTCGTTTGGCTATCATAATACCTAGTTTCCAATATCTCGAAGAGAAGGTTGAAAAAAAATTGGCAAGCTAATTTGAGGCATTTCTAGTCTCTCCGTTTTCCCTAAAAACACCGTTTAGGGCCTCAAAACAGCTTTGGAAGTTTAGGACCCGAAAAACTGCCAAATATAGTAAACTGTGCTACAATTAAGGAAACCGAAAAACTGAAAGAGACAGTGCTGGGGGTCCAAGTGGAATAGGTAGGTGGCCACCAATATCCACCTTGATCATTCCTCCCCCCTTAGGAATCAATGGTCCCCACTCAATTGAGTTCCTCCATGAGATGAGGAAACTTCTGTTGAACTTGGTCCTTGGTGAAGGAGTTGGCCTCCTTTGACAACTCGATATAAAGGATCCTTTGCTATTGGGTGTTCTTGATCTATGTGTCATGATCCGATCAGTTGTGGCTTGTTCCATGCAATCTGGATTTAAATCTGTAGGTGTGAGCTGTTATGCAATGTCTGATGTGTATAACAATGATGAGAAGTATGGTCGAAGGTGGTCCACATTGAACACTGGGTGTAGGCCAAGGAATGGGGGAATGTTGAGCTCAAATGCATTGTCTCCCACCGCCTTGGTAATGGTGTAAGGACCATATCGGAGTGGTGTGAGTTTCTGATAGGCTCCGGTAAGGCATTCCTTTTGCAAATGCAACCAAACTTTATTGCCGACCTGAAACTTGTGTGGCACTTAATGTTGATCATGTCGTTGCATGTACTTGGCATTTAATTTCTCCAAAATTTTGTGGACCTGCTGGAGGATATTTTGGATGTGCTCAATGAAGCTATTTGCCTTATCGATTTCAGACTAGACATGAGCCAAATTTGCATGAGTAGCTGCAAATGGCATGGCCATATCAATGGGACATAGTGGCTGGAATCCTAAGCCCACCTAAAAAGGGATGTGGCCAGTCAAGTTGTGGATAGACCAGTTATAGTTGTGTTGGACATAGGGGAGGCTCTCATCCCATGTGTGTGGATGCTTTGAGTTGTTCATGCATAGAATGTGTACGATCATCCTATTGATGACCTCTGTTTGGCCGTCAGTTTGGGGATGGAACACTCTGGACCTAGTGAGCTTGGTGTCCAGCATTGACCAGAGACTGGACCAAAATGTACTGAGGAACCTACTATCCTGATCTGAGATGATAGATTGTGGGATCCCAAAGTATACCCACACTCATTCAAAGAAGAGTTTAGCAGTGGATTCTGTTGTGATATTCTTCTTGCAGGCCTCCATAATGGCTATCTTCGAGAATCTGTTGACGACTACAAAAACACAATCGTTGCCATACTTAGTAGAAGGAAGGCCTGACATGTAATCCATGGAGATGGATTCCCAAGGTCGACTAGGGGTAGGTAGCGGAGTATAGAGGGCTTGCCTCTTGATGTGCGGTTTGGCAATGGCACAGACAGTGCAGGATCTGATGTACTTCCCGACATTCTATCGAAGATTTGGCCAATAGAAATACTTCTGCAATATTGCCACCATTTTCTTGACCTCGAAATGCCCAATCATCGACTGTAGTGTGCTTCCCAAATCATCTTGGCATGCTCTCTTGAAGGAACACAAAGGTGTCCCAGGTGGCATAATAGTGTATCCTAGAGGTGAAAATTTGGAACTTGGTGACCCTCTAAGAGCGTCTGGTGTGTGTGGCCAAATTCTGGGTTGCTTTTATAGAGAAGTGGCCAATCAGAAGTCTTGTGCCCATAAGAGTTGAGCACGGTGGTTAACGCCATGATCGGTGGTCAGCTGAGGCAAGCTGCAACATTATTGGTGCTGCCCTTCTTATACTTGATATTCAAATGGAACTGATGTAGGTACGTGGACCACTTCTGATGGCGATCATTCTGCAACTTCCCTTCTGTTTGTATGAACTATAGGGGTTAGTGGTCTGTGTTGATGATCATTTTCTTCCCCAAAATGTAATTCTTCCATTGTTGGCAGGCCTGCATAATGGAATACATCTCTTTGTCATAAGTGGGATACTTCTGGACTGTGTCTAAAAGTGTCTCACTGTGATGTGCCATTGGATGCCCCTGTTGAGTAAGGACTGCCCCAATAGCATAGCCAGAGGCATCTGTCTCGATCTCAAATGGTTGTTACAAGTCTGGTGATGTGAGCACTAGTGCTGAGTAGAGGCGATGTTTCAACTATGTGCATGCTTTTTGTTGAGATTTAGAAAACAATAATTTTTCTTTCGCTCCTCCTTTGGTGACTTGAATCAAGGGCCAAATGACATGAGAGAATCCCAACACGAACCTGCAGTAGAAATTGGCAAGGCCCAGAAAGATGAGGAGCTCTGTCAAAGTGGTTGGAGCTAGACAATCCCAGATGACTTGGATCTTGGATGGATCCACATGGACCCCCATTTTATCAATAATGTATCCCAGATACCGAACCTGGGTCATGCCAAAAATGCATTTCTACAATTTGGCACATAGCTTGTGTTGCCACAATGTTTGGATAACCTGTCGGATGTGGTGGAGGTGCTCTTCCCAACTCTAGCTGAAGATCAAGATGTGATCCAAGTATACCACTACAAATGAGTTGGTGAATGGCCACAAGATGTCATCCATCAGCCTCATGAAGGTTTCAGGATCATTCGTTAACCTGAAAGGCATAAACAACCATTCGAAAAGGCCCTCCTTGGCTTTGAAGGCAGTCTTCTATAGATCAGAAGGTTCGAATGATATCTAGTGATATCCTAACTTCAAGTCGATCTTGCCGAAATATTTTTCCCTCTTCAGTTGGTCCAGAAGGTCATCAATCCGTGGGATCAACTGCCTATTTCGGACAGTTATCTTGTTCAGCGCTTCATAGTCAATACATGGTCTCCAAGTCCCATCCTTCTTGTGTACCAACATGATCAAGCTCCCACAGGGCGATGAACCCGACTGGATATGACCTTTCTGCACCAGCTCCTAAACCTACCTCTTGATTTCGTCATTCTCCATAATAGAGCGTCGATAGATTGGTCCATTGGACAGTAGTGCACCTGGGGTCAGATCGATGGAATACTTGACTTGACAGCGCAGAGGCATCCTTGTGAAGAAGGTGAAGATGTCGTCATACTCCTCCACGACCTTATCCATCTGTTGTTTTCGTGCGAAGGGGCCTTATCTAGATGTCGTGGCCACCGCCTTCTTCTTTCCCCGAGGGCGTAACATCAGGAAAACAAATTTCCCATTTTGGAAATGAGCTTACTGCATTGTTTTGCAATAACCAAAGAGATGGCGGTAGGCGGTGCTACCTCTGGTATCCTGTACAACTTATTTCCCAAAGTGACAATAATAGCATGAGGCCTTGACTAATACACAAAATGTCGCTTCCATAAGTATGGTTGGCCTAATAATACATGACAAACATCAAGGGGAGCAACGTCACATAATACCTGTGAAGGGCTTGATGCTGTATGGAAGGTGACACTATTGGCTCACGCGAAGATCTCATCCTTGGTGAAGCCACTTGATGGTGTACAGTTGTGGATGTGTTGTGGTTAGTAAACAAATCCGCTTCACGACCTCTGCCGAAATTAGGTTCTTTTGGCTCCCGTTGTCGACAATGAACTGTTGCGGGGAGTGGAAGAGGTGTTCCTCTTCCCCTGGATCTTCGGGTTCCTCCTTTTGGATCTTCGTGATGACAACAGTGGCATGGGGCTCCACATCAATAATCTTCTTCCCTTCGTAATTCCCCTTGTCGGGTTTTGACTTAGAGTTGGAACATGTATCTAATTCTGAAGCCTTTAGCTCGTCCACTAGTGACGTCTTGGCCCGACACTCACTTATGTTGTGAGTGGAGCTCTTATGGAGCTCACACCACTTTCCTGTGTCCTTCTTTGGCATCGCGTTTTTGTTCTTTTCTTGCAGCTTTGGTAGGTTGTCTTGGGCCACCCCGCCTTGGATTTCTCCTTTGTTCTACGGTTTGGGGGTACCTTTCCCTTACTTCGGATTTGTAGATCCAAAGTCTTGCTTCTTCTGTTTAAAATTTTGCTCGATCTTGAAGGCATATTGGTATTGACGTGCCGAGCGAGGATATGTTCTGGAACTCCATCTCGTCTTGGATGTACCTGTGTAGGCAGTTGTGGTACTTGAGAACCATATGGTTCTCAGAATCCTTGATACCCATCTTCGTGCAAAGCGTATGAAAGAAATTAGTAAACTCGAGTACATATTGGTCCCTTCCTTGTCGCAGCATTGTCCAATTTATGTATTTATCCTCATATCTCCCGACAGGGTAGTACTGCTCCTTGATGGCATCCCAGAACAAGTTCCAAGTGGGTGTGGTTGAAAACAGTGAGTTCGTACTTTCATCCTTCTACTCACAGTAGGTTTCCCACCAGTCCTTGATGTGGGGGGCTGCTTTGAGAAGTGCAAAAGTGATCTTTTCCCGGTTGGAAAAATCATGAACGAAAAAATATCCTTCTAGTAGATTTAACCATTTATCTACAACGTTTGTATCTATCTGACCCTCAAATATGGGAATGTCAAAGTTAACTTGTACCTTAAAGGGTGTGGCGCTTCCAGAGCAGCTGCCGGAAGTAGCACCTTTGGGTAGCCGCTGAAGGATCTGGACAAAATGGCCCTTCATTGCATTCCTTTGTCGCTCGAGGGCTTCTTCGAGCAAGATTTTGATAGGATCTCCTGCCCCCTCGTCTTCCTTTTCATCCACCATGGTAGGCCGTCGGGATTTGCGAGGTTGGTCTTGCAAAGGTTCGACCAGTTCAAGCCCTGACTCCTTATATCTCGACCTCAATGGGGACATGCAAAGAAAATAAAATAAAGAGAAAACCCCTCTGATACCATTGATCCGAATTTAAGTGAGAACACAACAAATTACAGATATAACCATAAATACAAAGATGTAGTAGAAATAACACTTCATTTCATTAATATCAAATACTGAAATATGCTTACAAACAGAATGGAAATATGACTAGCTTGGGTGATGATAGCTTATCTCTGAGAAGAGATGTGGCGGCTACATGCCTTCGCCCTATGTTACAATGAGGCTCAAAGGCCTCTTTATTATTGAGAAATAATGGAAAACCCTAAACATCCAAAAACCTAACCCTAGGAGATGAAGTGCCAAAACTGTGGGTCCTGTTTGGGTTAATTGGTACATCAAATTCCTGGGGTCATAACTTTGCCATACGATATCCCTTCAACTATCATAATACCTCATTTAGAATATCTCAAAGAGAAGGCTAAAAGAGAACTAACAAGTTAGTTGAGGAATTTTTGGTCTCCTTGTTTTCCCTAAAAATGTTGTTTAGGGCCTCAAAACGACTCTGGAAGTTTAGGACCTGAAAAACTGCCAAAAATAGTAAATTGTGCTACAATTAAGGAATCCAAAAAACTAGAAGAGAAAGTGTTGGGGTCCAAGTGGAATAGGAAGGTGGCCACCAATATCCACCTGGATCATTCCTCCCCCCCTAGGAATCAATGGTCCCCATTGCGTTGGTATTAGAGTCTAAGGTCTATTTTGCTAATAAAAATTAGTGGAAAGGAGGGTTCCTATTTTTAGTGGGAGCAATGGAAGAAGAAAGTTTTAGCGTCAAAAAGTTTAATGGGAAAAAGTACTAGCTATTGAAGATGCAAATGGAATATTATTTTTATTAGGTTTTTTTGTTTTATACCATTGCGAAGAATAACAAAGAAGCTAATGACTATGAAAGATGTTGATGATGTTGTCGATGTATCCTTAATGAGGAAATGTAATGGAAAATCATAGATGATGTCAAGTAATGATTTGACTATAGCGAACAGGGGAATAAAAGGTGAGGGAGGAAAGAGCCCAGGGAATTGTGGAAGGTATAAGGAGGGAAAATTCAAATCTAGTGGGAGGATGAAATGCTAACATTGTGGCAAGAAAGGACATAAGAAGAAAGATCCTTGGTATCTTGGTGTTATAAGATGTTTTAATCCTTTCAATAGATAAAATTGCTTACTCTTAGGTAATAGACTCAAGTGCGTCATTTCATGCCACAACCCTTAGGAAGTTCTTTCAAGATTATGTTGAAGGAGATTTTGGACAAGTTTATTTGAGTGATGATGAACTATGTAAAATTGTGGGAAACGGTAATGGCATGGATAAAACTACAGAATTGAAACCAAGTGTTATTGAAGAGGTAATTTATGTTTGTCGATTTAAGAATAAATCTAATTTCAATAGAGTGGTTGGGAAGTGAAGGTTGTATAGTTACATTTGCAAGAAATTCATGTAAGGTCACTAGAGGATCTCTTATAAAAGCAAAAGGAGAGAATATAGGTACATTGTATTTATGTACTTGTAATGTTTACCCTTCTATTGGTTAAGCTTGTACATGAGCAAATAAAACATTGTGGCATCATAGGTTGAGGGACATGATTGAGAAGGGAATACAAATTATCCATTGAAGGAAATTATTTCCAGGTTTAAAGAAGGTTGATTTGGATATATGTGAGTGTTGTGTTTATGGAAAAAATAAAAGAGTTACATTTCTCAAAGTTGAAAAGATAAAGAACAACGAAAACTTAGAGTTTGTGCATACAAATGTATGGAGACTGGTTCAGGTTTCATTTATTGGTGGATCTTATTATTATGTTACTTTTATTGATGATGCAATTAGGAAAACTTAGGTTTCCTACATTAGAAACAAATGCCTTTAAATATTTTTAAGCAATGGAAAGCCTTGGTTAACAATGAGACATGAAATTAGTTGAAGTGTCTCAGATCAAATAATGGAGGTGAACATTGTAGGAAGGAATTTGATAATTAATGTTCATACCATGGGAGTTGTAGAAAGAAGACAATTCTTATAACAATACAAGAAATTCATGTGTAAGAAAGGATGAACAAGACAATCATGGAGCGTGCAAGGAGTATGAGATCCATGTAGGATTGCACTTACAATTTTAGGTAGATGTTGTCAATATTACTCTTTACTTAATGAATAAAGGAACTTCAAGTTCCTGAAATGGTCGCATTTAAGAGGAGGAATGAACAAGTAAAAAAGGTAAACTTTTCATTTCTGAAGACTTTTGGTTGTGAATAATTTGTCTGTATTAATAGAGAACATAGAACAAATCTTGAGCCAAAATCCAATAAGTGTACTTTTAATGGATGTAGAGTTAATCATTTGGTTAGTATCACTTATGAGACAATGAAAATCAAAAAAATATTAGGAATAAAGTTTTGATTTTCAATGAGAAGGTCATATACAAATATCAATTACAAAGAAAAAACAAGAAAAGGAAAATATAAAATACATAGTGCCTGATGAATCATAGAAAAAAAATCCAAAGGTGCCAAAAAATCAAAATATCTAACAACCACAACAATAGCAGGTACCTCAAACTCCTGCATGTGTTATTAGAATATTAACCATGTTAACTAGACCCCACCAATGATACTCATCGTCATTGTGTTATGTATTGTTTAATGATTTTCATGAACCATAAAGATATAATGAAGCAATGCAAGTAGAAACTAGAATAAAATGAGAGCAAGGCATGAAAGAAGAGATGGACACTTTGATATTTAACTAGAGTTGTGACTGGGTCCTATTGCCTATAGGTAACGAGAATTGCATAATACATGGATTTATAGGTTGAAGGAAGAAGATGGAGGAAAAATGAGGTACATGGCTAGACTTGTTGTAAAGGGGTTTACATAGAAGAAAAGTATAGATTTTGATAAAATATTTCTCTTATTGTCAAAATAACTTCAATTGGAACTATTTATGTTTAGTGGTAGTAGAATGTTTGCATCTTGAGCAAATATATGTAAAGGCAAATTTTTTCCATGGGGACTCAATGGATGGAGAGATTTATATGCAAAAACCATAGGGATACGAGATCAAAGAAAATGAAAACTTAATATGCATACTGAAGAAGATCTCGTATGGTTTAAAGCAAGAACCAAGGAAACGATATTTGAAGTTTGATAAGTTTATCATAGAACAGGGTTACTGTAGATGTCAGTATGACCACTATGTTTTCAAGACAATATATAATGACAACTATATTATCTTGTTGTTGTTTTTACATAACATGCTTGTTAGAAAGTCTATCATGCCTATTGTAGCATCTAACATGCAATATATAATTTTTCTCAAAAAAAATAGTTAATTCATTTGCTATGAAAGATTTAGGTGATGGAAAGAATCCTTGGTATGAGAATAATAAGAGACAAAGAAAAATCATAGATTAACATTGTCTCAAAGTGAATACATAGAAAAGGTGTTGGAAATATTTAAAATGAAATATGAAAAACCAATTAATACACTTTTGGCAAAACATTTTAAATTGACTAAAGAGATGTATCCCAAGATACAAGAGGAGATATACTACATGTCCAAGGTTCCATATTCATTATTACTTGAGAGCTTAATGTGTGTGATGGTGTGCACAAGGCCAAATATTTCTCATGCAGTGAGAGTTGTGAGAAGGTATATGAACAATCCAAATAAAGAGCATTAGAAGGCATTAAAGTGGATTCTTAGGCATTTAAGAGGTACTACTACTTAGTAATTATCATTTGGAGGTTCAAACATTATTCTATAGGGATATGTTGAATCAAATATAGAAAGTGATACAAATAGCAAAAGGAGCACCATAGGGTATGTTTCTATTTATGTAGAACAACAATAAGTTGGATTTTGAAATTTCAAAGGGTCATTGAACTTTCAACAACAAAGGCAGAGTATATTTTTGTTACAAACACTAGTAAAGAGATGATTTGGTTATAGAGTTTCATGGAGGAATTGAGAAAGAAGTAGGACAATAGTAAGTTGTATAGTGACAGTGAGAGTGCCATTCATCTTGCAAAGAAATCAACCTTTCATTCTAAGATGAAGTGTATACAACTTAGGTGCCATTTCATACAATCAATTTTAAAAGAGGGGGAGTTGAAGTTGGGAAAGATACATACTAGCTTGGGAAACATGTTGATGAAGGTAGTAAGCAAGGAGAATATGAGTTTTTGTTTTGTTTCAATTGGTGTTCAAGAATGAAAATGGAGATGAGAAACTATCTAGGTCCAGTTGAAGCATAATCCAACAAGTGCAATAACATTGGAGTTATTGTGATCAATCTTCAAGTGGGAGATTGTTGGTTGTGGAGCTTGATTATGTTCCTAATTTAGAGGTCTTGTTTTTAGCCACGTTTGGACCCTAGTTCCTAATGGGGGGGGTGTAGGGGGCTTTCCATCCTACTATTGTCACCAAGGGGTCTATGGGGGGCAATAAATCCTCTTTGGAGCCACCCTAGTGGGGATTAGAGCACAACACCCCCCGAGGAGAAATTTATAGAAAAAATACATTATAAAATATTGTAATTTCATAGTGAATATGAACTATTCATCTTTAGGTCATAGATATAATAATAGATGTTATGTTAGGGTTTTTCCCCTAGAAGGAAAGCCTCTTTTTGTCATAGGAAATTGTATTGTGACTATATATTTTTGAGATAACGTTGTAATTGAGGGAAATGAGGCTATGAGAGAGAAGACGAACTTGTGACAGATGTGTTGCAAGTTGTAATCTCTTCATTTTGTTGGACATAATAAAAGGAATGTCTGGCTATTTCTTCATGGACATATCCCAAATTAGTGAACCACACATATTGTCATCTCGTTTGTATTGTTTGATTCTATATTTTATTTCCACATTCATTTTGATCTTATTGTTATGTGATTTTATTCAAACAATTGAGTGACATGATTATACATAAAGATAGGTCAATATATCTTAAGATAAGATCTATTAACCATAGCTATGACATAATTAATAAAACTTTGAATCTAAAAAGGTTAGGTTATTAATAAATGAAGATCTCATTCTAGAAGATCAAATTGATTTAAGAAAATTTAAAAGATAAAACAAGGCCGCATAGCCAGAGTTCCATATTCATTATTACTTGAGAGCTTAATGTGTGTGATGGTGTGCACAAGGCCAAATATTTCTCATGCAGTGAGATTTGTGAGAAGGTATATGAACAATCCAAATAAAGAGCATTAGAAGGCAGTAAAGTGGATTCTTAGGCATTTGAGAAGTACTACTACTTAGGAATTATCATTTGGAGGTTCAAACATTACTCTATAGGGATATGTTTAATCAAATATAGAAAGTGATACAAATAGCAAAAGGAACACCATAGGGTATGTCTCTATTTATGTAGAACAACAATAAGTTGGATTTTGAAATTTCAAAGGGTTGTTGAACTTTCAACAACAAAGGCAGAGTATATTTTTGTTACAAACGCTAGTAAGAGATGATTTGGTTATAGAGTTTCATGGAGGAATTGAGAAAGAAGTAGGAGAATAGTAGGTTGTATAGTGATAGTGAGAGTGCCATTCATCTTGCAAAGAAATCAACCTTTCATTCTAAGATGAAGTGTATACAACTTACGTGCCATTTGATACGATCAACTTTAAAAGAGGGAGAGTTGAAGCTGGGAAAGATACATACTAGCTCGAATTTTGCAGACATGTTGATGAAGGTAGTAAGCAAGGAGAATATGAGTTTTTGTTTTGTTTCAATTGGTGTTAAAGAATGAAAATGGAGATGAGAAACTATCTAGGTCCAAAGTTGAAGCATAATCCAACAAGTGCAATAACAATGGATTTATTGTGATCAATCTTCAAGTGGGAGATTGTTGGTTGCGGAGCTTGATTATGTTTCTAATTTAGAGGTCTTGTTTTTAGCCACGTTTGGACCCTAGTTCCTAATGGGGGGGGTGTAGGGGAGCTTTCCATCCTACTATTGTCACCAAGGGGTCTATGGGGGGCAATAAATCCTCTTTGGAGCCACCCTAGTGGGGATTAGAGCACAACACCCCCGAGGAGCAATTTATAGAAAAAACTACATTGTAAAATATTGTAATTTCATAGTGAATATGGACTATTCATCTTTAGGTCATAGATATAATAATAGATGTTATGTTAGGGTTTTTCCCCTAGAAGGAAACCCTCTTTTTGTCATAGGAAATTGTATTGCAACTATATATTTCTGAGATAACATTGTTATTGAGGGAAATGAGGCTATGAGAGAGAAGAGGAACTTGCGACAGATGTGTTGCAAGTTGTAATCTCTTCATTTTGTTGGACATAATGAAAGAAATGTATGGCTATTCTTCATGGACATATCCCAAATTAGTGAACCACACATATTGTCGTCTCGTTTGTATTGTTTTATTCTATATTTTATTTCCACATTCATTTTGATCTTATTGTTATGTGATTTTATTCAAACAATTGAGTGACATGATTATACATAAAGATAGGTCAATATATCTTAAGATAAGATCTATTAACCATAACTATGACATAATTAATAAAACTTTGAATCTAAAAAGGTTAGGTTATTAATAAATGAAGATCTCATTCTAGAAGATCAAATTGATTTAAGAAAATTTAAAAGATAAAACAAGGCCGCATAGCGAGAGTTCCATGCCACTTCATTTAATTATTGAATTTTGAAAGGCATGAACGAGTAGCCACATTTGAACAGGGGCTACATTACATATACTCTCCTTTAGTTTAAATATAGATGAATTAGAGTAAAAAATGATAAATAATGGGCAAGTATAAGCCTTAGTTTTAACTAAATATAGCTGAATTAGAGTAAATACCAAAAAATAATGGGCAAAATATAAGTCTTAGTTTTATTTTTTTTGTGCAAAGTGTTGAGTTTGATTGTATTAACTTTGAGTTAATCATATTTTCATAATAATGGGCAAAGTATAAGCCATGATTTTAAATTTTATGTGCAAAGGGTTGAGTTTGTTTGTATTGGCCTTTAATTAATCATCTTTTTTAAGTTCTTTGTTTCATAACTAATATTTTTTTGTCCAAATCATTTTATAAAATCACAAACTTTTCAAAGTAGAACAATCATAATGTAAGATTAGAATGTTATTAAATTGCAACATTTGCATACTTGTATTTAATGTGGTAAAACCAAGTGTCTTACACAATCACAAAAGCCTCTAATTTGAAACATCCAAATAATCCAAATTTGTGTAATACTAATTGCATATTGATTTTTATTTTTAAATATAGCTAACATGTTTTTTATTGATTATATGAGAAGGGACATGTGTAGAGTCTCAGTGGAGCACTAAATAAATTACATCTCTCTTATATTGGTCAAGTAATATGGTCTTATTCATGGTTTTTGGATTAATGAGGTATTTGAATATCATTTTATTGCAAAATATGAGGTGACTATGAAGTTCAAATCCCATTAAAGGATTTGAACCAGTGACCTATCACAGGGAGTGCATTAACAGTGCACCCATTCACCGTTAATCCAAAGCCCCATGGGCTATTAATTAGTTAAGTTAATTCTAAAAACTTACTAGAATAAATTAGTTCTGTTGTAATATTTTCATTAATTTTTTAATATAATTGGATAATGAAACATTACAATTTTGATAATGAGATTTTGTTATTTAAAAAAATTTGATATTAATTATTTTTTTATGCAATAACTTATTTTTTAAATTTTAATAAATTGTTTTTTTTTTAATAATTGAAATTAATAATTCTACTAAATGAAGTCCATTTTTTTTATCAAAATTATTTTTAAAAATATATAAGATAATAGAATTTATTTGTTACATAAGTAATATATATTTTTAAAGGACTTTTTTTCACTACATTTTTTCTGATTAATTTTAATCAAAATTTGGCAGAGATTTTTATAAATTTGAGTTTAAGTTGTTTAATTTGTAGAATTCAAGAGACCGAGAGATTTTTCAGGCGTTGAATCCATTTATGCATTCAAAAATGCATTTTAAATAACAAAAAATCACATTCTTTCTTGAAATTGTTTTCTCTGATTCTAGTGAAAAATTCTATTTTGTTTATAAATTAGTCTACACAATTTTAAAATAATAAGTTTGAAATTTCAATTTTATTTATTAAAAAATATTAATTAATTAAACACAAATCTTATTAAAAGATCTAAATATTGAATACCAAAAATTATAATCCCAAAATAATATTTCCCAGATTTCAATTTAAATTATATAGTTAGTAAATGAATAATTTAAATTATCTATTTTGCTTGGAGGTCAAAAAATAGTCCAAACCCAATTTTTTTTCCTAATTTAGTCAAAAATTAAAAAAAAAAACTCTATTATTTTCCAAACAAATTTAAAGTCTCATTACACTACTTAAATTACAATTTAATAACTTAAATATTAAATACCCAACACAACTATTTTAAAATTGCATAAAAACCCAATTTTTTTTCCTAATTTAGTCAAAATTTAAAAAAAAAAACTCTATTATTTTCCAAACAAATTGAAAGTCTCATTACACTACTTAAATTACAATTTAATAACTTAAATATTAAATAACCAACACAACTATTTTAAAATTGCATAAAAAACGAACATAAACTTTCTTCAAATGTAATGGTCATAGTAATTAGTTAATTAAATAAAAAAAATATTAAATATTTAACACGCAATTTCTAAAAATGATAACATGAATAACTTTTAAATAATTGAATTCGGTACTAATAAAATATTTATTTCAATTTTAATATTTATAAAAATTAGATTCTTCTTATATATTAAAAATATGAAATGGAAGACATGATATCTAATTTTATCTTAAAAGCGGCGTTTTGAAAAAGCTTAAAATAAGGTATAGTCAGGTTGAGGCTTGCCTTAATATATTTCCCAAATAAACAACATCATCGAGAACAGAGTTATATTTCCCAAATAAACAACGTCATCGAGAATAGGGTTTTCAATCATTTGTGACAATTGATTTATGTCAAGACTGGCGAATTTGACTACCTATCCAGCGGTGGAATTCGAACGTTGCTTATTAAATGTGGAGGAAATGTGAAATCCCTGCAAGGAGAGAAATGGACAACATTTCATGGGTACCTCCACGTATATGGGTCCTGCTTGGGCAACACTTGTGTCAATAAGGATAAAGAGCCATTGCTATTTTTAGTGATCCATCCTGATGATGCTAAGACCAAAGCATTTGAATCACTATGAGCTAAGACTAAAAGAAAATATATTAAAAAGAATTTGTTATTTAATGGAAAACTCGATCCCTAATAGAGTAATGGAATTTGTTCTTGGGATAAGCGATATATTGAAATGAATCTACAAGCAATACAATGAGAGTTACAATATGACAAGAGACCTTCGTACATTAGCATGGCAATGGTTAATGATCTTGTTATTCAAGTAGTCTAATTAGGTTGAGGAGAAACCATCCAGGTAGTCTAATTAGGTTGAAGAGTTGTCCGGAAAGTTATGGAAATTTTAGTTATATTTAGAGAAAATTTGACAAGGATTTATGTGAATCCAAGTTATAGCTGTTAAATTTCAAAATTGTAGGTGTTCTAGATATTTTTGATGGTGCTGAATTCAATTCCACCATCAAAAACACGATTCAAACACTGGCTCTACAAAAAATTTTGAAATTTTTACCCATTCCGACCACTTTTGCCTCTCCGAACAATTCCCCCACCTCATTAAACAACTCAGAAACCATAAAAAACAATGCCTCGAAATCATATCAACTCACCACCAATAACATATCAAATATGTCAGAGAAACTACCCTATAAAGAAGAATAAACCATACCATATAAAGAATACATAGGAGGAGAAGTACGGTTAATTACTATTAATGTAACAAGTTTATATTGGTAAAAGTAAATAATGGTTATAAAATAAGATTTTAGCTCCGCTACACTAATCAAAATTTAAATAAATAAAATTTAATAATTAAAAAAAAAACTATTTATATTGTGTCCATTTTAATTTTGTTTAAAAAAATTTAGTCAATTATAATTAATTTAATGGTCAACTTATTTTTGAATAGCTACCGAGATAATAAAATTGAAAGTAAAATAAGAAATAATTAATAACATATATAATAACAAGATTTGTGTAACTTACTTGGAGTTTGGAAAGTACGGATCACTATATTAGACCATGGGAGTCATTATCTCATAAAAAGTTGTTAATGGGTGATAAAGGAGATGACAGGTACCATGTAAGAAACAAAAAGTAATTAAATTGTTTATTGAGAAAGAAGAGGTGTATTTGGGTTGACTCTTATCAATCATACTTAACGGCTAACACATCCATCATTTACATTAAGTCTTTCTCTGCCAGAAATTAGGAGGAAGTTTTTTTGGTGACCATGGAGTCTCCATGAGAATTGAATAATGAAGTTGTTGAGTATTAGCCAACTGTACTTTATATGTACGCCATAGCGTATTCGCAGAAAAGTGGGTTTGAAGGACGATAATTCCACGCGGTCTAACAACCATAACCATGGCCACCTCCAGCAGTCATAGCTACAGAGACTGAAATGACCACATCGCAAAATGAATTTCCACGCCGACCATTGACTCCGTATTATTTCTACAGAATAATAATTCCAATTCCAAACTTCACATCATCGCAACTACCTATCTACGTTATTTGCAGGACAAGAATTCCACGCGCTGTAAGACCTCCACCACCATCGATGCCACTCAAATCAACAAAACCGAAATGACCGCATTCGGAGATACGGATTTCAAAAGCAATTTCCTGGAAATGAATTTTGCAAATGACAACGAGTCTGCATTTTCTAATTAGTTTCCTGGCAACAAAGCTTTAGCTCGTGAGAATGAATTATATTTCTTTCTCTGCATATAAATACTGAGATAGTTCAGAATATTATTTTATTTTAGGAGGAGAGGTTTACATTTTAAAGATATTTGAGCATTCTTAAGGCAAGGCAATATATTAAGGTTAAGTGGATATAATATGGTTTTAGTTGTGTACACTAGTATAAAATTTGTTAAATATCTGAATAATATAATATAGTCATTTAATTTTTAATTTTTAATTTTCTTGAGCACCTTAGTTTATTGAGAAAATAGAGTGTTAGTAAGTTGAATGATGAAAATTGATGTTGTGCCAGTATTTTAAGTTTTTGAGTTTTTGAATAGAGTTAAGCTAAATCAATTTTGATAATTTTGTGATTTTTTGTTATTTAAAATGTGTTTTTTAATACATAAATGAACACAACATCCTGAAAACCCCTAGGGCAATCAGATTGTGCAGAGTCCACTGCTCAAACTTGTGATTTCAAGAAATTTATGAGCAGAAAATAACATAGAACAATTAGAATATGACATGAAAAATTATGAAATAAAAATTTTGAATGCAAAGTGAGAATGTAACAATGTTAAATGATGGAAAATGTGAAAGAGGGTATAGCTAGAGAAAATATTGTCTTGAGAAACCCATACATGACTAAAATTCAAGCATATCAAACCATATTCCTCTAACCAATACATTGGAAAGTTAATGTGCTCTATCTCTTCCTTTATCATTTCGGTTCTTATGATTTTTTCTTGTTTTCTTGCATAAAGGAGTTAACGACTAACCATGATTTGAGATAAGTTGCAGGACAAACAAAAATCACAGAGAGAATGTATGCAAGGACAATATTGAAAACTAAAGGAAGAAAAAAGTTTACAACAGTGTCTACCAAATTTTTAGAATGTGCAGATGTTGCTCCACACCTCTAAATTTTAACGATTGTCAAAGGAGTTATGGACAATCTTGCATGAAGCTTTGCAAGATAGGATTAGAAATCACCAAGTGGTTGGGACACTAGAATGTTATCCCCTCCACCTAGTTTCAAATCCCATGGGCGGGCATATTTGGCTCATCATGATAAGGCTCAAGGAGTACTCTTCCCCACCCCCGTGGAGTCTTGGATCTCGCTAAGTCATAAATTTCATATCTTGAAGATGGACTCATTGGTAGTTTTGACACATCGACTCAACAATCATGTCTTAAAGAAGGACCTGCTAGAGGGTCCAAAATGTCGACTTAAACTCTCAAATCTATGGATCTTCCTCCATTGATCAACAATCCAACCACAAAAACCTAAAAACTATAAGTCATAAATTCATAGTATATTTTTCTTACAACTTGTTGGATATAGTAAATTAATATCCAAGAAAATGACCTGTGGTCTCCCTAAGTGGCCATCGGGGCACAAAACATCCTCATGGGTCTCCAAATGGTTCGAACAAGTCAGCATCCCATTTGTAAGGGTCATAAGACCATTGAAAGCCCTCTGATTATCTCTCATGATGAAACACAACCTCATCTAGGCCCTGGATCAGCTACCAAGTGTGTGGTGTAGGAGTGGTGATGACTGGGCAAGGTGGTCCAGGTGCATCATCATCGTCCAATAGGTGGAACATGAGAAAGCAATAAGTGGAATTGAAGGATCCGATGAAGTGGCAATCTACTCTTTGCTATGGTAGAGACCTATGGCTCTTAACACTCACCCTACAAATTCCAATATGACCTTCTGGAGGGCTTGGACCCCATATAGGAAGACCAAACCCCAAACAAAGACCCAACTGCAATCCTGTATAAGATCCAATGTGTCCCCTCACCTTCTAGTATAACTAATAATTTATGCGATTGAGTAAATGAGTTTACAAATCATGGAACAAATGGACACTTCATAGTGGCACAACTTTTAATGATGGGCTTTAGAACGTACAAGTGTCTCCAAGTTCAAGAATAAGGTTAACCAAGGACCCTATTAGGTGGTTTCAACCTCTAAGGGGGTCACATCTGCATGGTACATCCATCAAACTTTAGGTGATAAGTGATGAAATGGAGTGGGGCATCATGGGGAGGCTGCAAGCCACATGCCACAATACAAGGGTAGTTATGATATGGGAAGCCCACAATTGGGTGCATAAATGAAAGAGGGAGAAATCATGGTACATGAGTTAACTCAACCTTTGGATTTCCACCCTTCTTCATATGTATTTTTCCTTTTATTTATTTTTCTTTTATAACTATTGGGGGTTCTAGGGGATGAGAGCATGATCTGTAAGATATAATAATGAATTCCCCCTTGAGGTGGGTTAGTTCATCACCCACCAAGTGTTAGGAAAATCGTGGGTTCCTAAATGATGTAAGGGGTCAATTAGAGGGGCCCTAGGAACTAGGGTAATGACCATACTGATAGGGGTAGAGCTCTTGTTTGGCTTTTTCCCACGTGCCAAATTTTTTTTCCTAACCATATTTTTCATTTTATGGTACGTTTCCTATTGAGAGTGTCCAAATTATGATTTTCCCTTTCTTTTTAGCTGCATCAACCTCTAGGGCATCGATCCAAGCCCAAATCAAGGTGTGGACAATGAGAGGGAGAGGATAAATCCTTATGGATGAAATGGACAAATGTGGACCACGGGGAAAATATGAAGAATGGGGTTATAATGAGCAGAGGGGAGCGATATATATGGTGTTGGCAAACATGACCACGTAACCAAAATTAGGGTTTCCCGTGTAATGCCACCACTAAAGCTAGTAGCTAATAAAGGAGATCCCAAAGGATAGGATACAAGGTTAACCATCAAATTCGATAGATGAGACAGTAGTACATCAAACACATTATTTTTGTCAAATCCATCCACTAATCCATGCCCAAAATTGTCCATTATAAGTAAGGAAAATTACCAAACTACACAATGAAAAGCCATATCTTTAGGGTTGGAAGGCCCACCTTCAAACATACAATCAAAACATATGGGCGAGGGATCATATGGCTAGCTTAGGTGGTCGAGATAGTGGAATGCCATGCTATCTTATGGATGCAAGGGGTTGTTGGCTGTCGACTGAGGACCATCTAGGAGAAAATGTTTCTCCTATGGATACTACCCATAGGTGGTGGGTAACAAGGGCTATCTCCAAGCAAGGTCAAATGGAACTTTAGAGAGAAGGTAGAGGAAATATTTCCTCACCTCATTTACCTCATTCAAAAAAGGAATTGGGAACCAAAATATTAGGAGTGGTTCATTATATAATATCATCTATATTTGTACTTCATAGGTAATAAAATTGGAGGAATTGGCTTCTAGGGCCCATTTAAGGGGTAGGGCCATGTTTTGTGATTTGGGGTCCAAATGCTTATAGAGTTGGTTGAAGGGAACAACAAAATTTTTAGGGGTAAAAATCTACAAGCATATTTCTTAGCCTCTCAATACTATTCCACAATAAACTCTTTGCAATGCCATGAAAATCACACCAATCAAAATTTGTATACAAAAGTTGTACCTCCCAAAAGTTGACCTACCCTATTGATCACCAAGGTAAAAAGTGGATGAAATGTCATGACCAATTACTCAAACATGGGTGGTTAGTCACATATGCACTTCCCAAATATTATAGAGTGTCTATAACCCTAAAACTAATTGATGGTTGACACGTGCAAAAGCCCTAACCCTAACCTTAGATTACTATGAAACTATGTTGAATATTGGACCACTAGGAAATGAAGGGCTTCCATTCTTTTGTTATTGTTGTTTTTCCATACTTGAGAAAAGCATATAGGAGTGGGATATTGAAACTTAGTAGAGGAGGTAGAATATTCTGCAATAGGAATTTAGGCTATAGTACCCATTACAACTCCATAGGCATAACGCCTCTTTCTTTGTACTTGCATTTCATAACCCTTGATAATGAATTTGTCCTCTTAATGCAATATTGAAAAAAGAAATGAAAAAAAGAACTAAATAAAATAATAGGTCAAGATAATAAGTTGTAGATAATAAAGATTACCTTAAAATAAAGTTAAAGGCAAAAAGAAAGGAACAAACAACTAATTGAGGAAAGGGACTTTGATGATTTAGGAAATCTTGAATTGAATGACAAGGCCAAAGAGTTAGATGAAAAGATAGATAATAATATGCCTTTAGATAGCTTGGTTGGTGAATTGGATATAAAACCTATTAAAAAAGAAATGAATAAACCATAGTTATTGACTAGAGCAAAATTGTAACCTAAAAGAGATAACTCTATCTTTTAAAACCCATATTTTTAGATGAAAAATGTCAAATCAACCCCTATTTCAAAAAGTGGTGTTGATGGTAACACCCTTTCTTTCAAAGTTGAATTATGACATTCTATAACCACGACCTTAACAATTTCATATTGTTGCAAAAAAAAAAACCTAATCAACACTTGAAAAATGATGTTAATAGCAACATTGTTTTCATTTCAAAATTAAAATTATTTCTTTCAAACCTTTAAACTTGACAATTAGTATCTTGCCACCAAAACCTTAAAATTAACCCTTATGATATTCCCATTAACATCCATCTTTTTACATGTTTTTTAAAATTATAACTCTAAAATCTATTATTCTTGGAACCAAATTTATACTACTAATTCAAATAAAAATAAACAATTAATAATATTTTCTCTTTATTATTTAACAAAGTCCATTTTAAAAATTATATTTATATTATATATATTATATATATATATATATATATATATTATTTATTAATTATTAATTTTTTTATTATAATATATATTAAATTTCAAATTATAATTTTAAATTTAAAATTATTGATTATTATTATGTTTCAAACCATTAAAAAATTATTCCAAAGCACTTTGGATGAGAGCATTGACGCCATCCTCAAACGCTAATGATTTGTAACCCTTAAAAATAAAAATAAAAACTTTCTCTGAGGTATTGTGGGCCTCGCAACTTCCTTGTTTTTTTCCGTATAATTTGGTTTTCATATTTTTTAATAATTATTTATTGGTTTATTTTTTTATACATGTAAAATATATTATATATACAATTAAAAATGCTGTTAATATATATACAATTTAAAAATATTTTTAATATATATAAAAATTAATTTATATTTATATATAGTTTGTTATTTAAATTTAAAATATTGCTATTTAACAATTTTTTTTAATAATATTAAATTTTTTATATATAGTTTTAAAATGCTTTAATTTTAAGTTAAATAAAAAAATGTGTTATTTATGATATCTATTTTTTATTAGATGGTTGTTTATAAAATTTTGGTTATAGGGATATTTGTTAAAGATACAATTTCAAAGGACATATAATTTTATTTCAAAAAATAGAGTGTTATTGATAGTATATTTTTTCTTTAAGAGTTGATTTAATGGTTTAGTTGTAACATTATTGGTTATTACATTTAAGAGTTTTTAAAGAAGTTGTGGTTTTAATTTCATTTTTTTTTTTTTTAATGGTGTAATTATTAACTTCATTTTTTATTAGAGTATTGCTTTAAAGGTTTTTGTCAACAACATTACATTATTGTTAAGATAATGGTTGCAAAAGGTAGTAATTTTAATAATAAGAAGAATGGTTCTACTACTAGCACTGCTTTTTGAAGCGAGTTTAAAATTAGGCAATAAATGCAACCTCTGAATAAAATAAGAACTTTGAAGGGTTCTCAACAAGTTGATAGATACATCATAAGCTAATAGAATTAGACCAGAAATAAAATAAGAGCCTTAAACCTCATATTTTGGTTTAGAAGAGACACATGAGGGCACTCTATAACTAGTCAAGGAACTAGAGTTAAAAATTTAATAAATATATCTCATGAAAGCAATACATTTGGGTGTTGGTTATTGATCTGAATCAGATCCATAAACGACTTTCATAAAACCATGATTGAATCGGGACGAACAAATCCATGAAGAATCCAAAACAACAATCGAAAACACCTTGAACCAGTGGCCATGGTAGCCGGCGCGGAACGATGAGGACCTCAGTCAAAGCGCGCTGACCGGAGCCCATGGAGATTGCGCAGGAGGTCAAAATAGCCCCTGGGAGCCCCGGATTGGGAAAAGGAGCTGATTTTCGATGCGCGTCAGCACTTCGCTGGGCAAACAGGGTTGAAATGGTAGAGCTTAAGCACTCGGTCACATTGGAGCGAGAGGACTGTGGGCGGAGAAACGTAAAGTGCCATCATACGAAGGTGGGACCCGCAACCTGGAAACCAGCAGTATTGATCGAGGCACCCTTGAACGGTAAGCGGTTTTGGAGAAAATAGAGCGAGCACCCTCAGCAATCAACGCGTGGCAGCGGAGGTGAGAGAAAAACCGCCGCGATCGCACGTTATCGGTCGAGCAAGTCAACCGCGATCGGCGTGCGAATGACGTTGGATCTGGAGGAGCCCAGATCGGACGACTGAGATTGCATCCGATAGACAGAGCGGAATTGACAGGGGATTGAGCCGCGATTTAAGAGGATTTGGAATTCGTTGACCGCCACGGTGGAGAAAGAAACGAATCGACGAACAGACTGGCGTTGTTCCAGTGAGGACACGTGGCTACTTCTCGAGCGTTCATGCTAATGTCGAACAAGGAATTCCAAGCACATAGGCAACAGACGAATTGACGCAGGCGGAAGAGGAAACGAACAGGCGTGGAGGTCGAATGGCTAAAGCCATGAACAGAGATAGCTGAACAGAGATTCAGAGGAAGAGATACAACGAAGATTCCAAGCGACCAAGAGAGACAATGAATAGTGAACCCTGAGAGCAGGACTAAGCACAGAGAGCAGTAAAGCCAAGCAGAGGAGATAGATGGTCGAGCTGACCACAGGTAGCATCGAGCACCAGAGAGCTTGAAGATTCAAGCCTTCCCATAGAGGAATCTGTCCGAATTGAGCATCACAGTTGGCTCTTTCCACTATAGACCGAGGGTCACAGTGTTGGTAGGAAGAACAAGAGTCTGTGTACTCCAAGTGGCTTGGGGAATCCAAAAACCACCTTGCAAAGAAAAATCGGCTTCAGGAGAACTCATATTGAGTCCCTGTATTGTAATTTCTCTGCTCAAAGACATAATAAAACAAGGCCACCACTAAAGCTGGACTGGAGACGTAGCCCTGGAGAATAGGGTGAACTCCTTATTAAAAATTGTTTGTGTCTTTGTATTGCTTACTGCATTTCTCTGCTGTCTTTCCATTTATTTCTGTGTATTGGCAATCTGATCGATCCGTTGTTTCAATAACACAGAACACACACACTAGCACATGGGTCTGTAATACCTTTTGTTTAATAAATCTTCACTGAGGTCACTCATAGGGTGATTATTAGATCAGGTGGTATCAGAGCTCTAGGCTGTAAGGTTGGACAAGCTTGTGTTGGTTTAGTTGTGAATGATCACTAGATCAAAGCTCAAATTAGGAGAAGGAGAGTTGGTGGAAACTAATCCTGAAATTGGGAGAGTCTATTCTCGAAAGACAATGTCAGAAGAAGGTCTTGTAGGGCCAAACCCTCAATTCATAGAAAGTTTCCTAACTATAAAGTCTACAGTAGAAGAAATGTATAGGGAATTTAGAAAGCATAAGGATGAGGATTCATCAGGCCCTAAGCAAGATAAAGAAGAAGATAAATCTCATTCCCATGACCACTCAAAAGGAAAGGGAAAAGAAGAAATCTTCCCTACACCTCCTAGCAGCCCTGTGCATAACAAGAAAGCATCTTTGATTAAGTTAGATGTTAAATTTGACTTGCCTATATATGATGGAGAGCTAAATGCTGAAAAGTTGGACAACTGGATAAGACAAATTGATGTGTATTGTAGAGTACAAAATATAGACTCAGACAAGAGCAAGATTCAGCTGGCAAGCCTTCGCCTAGGGGGCAATGCCTTTGTTTGGTGGGAAGGCAGAACCCAAGCTGATATGAGGAAGCATGGTAAGACCATCTATGTCTGGAGTGACTTTGTTACTGCAATCAAAAAGCAGTTCTATCCATTGTTCTACATGCAACAAGCCATGATGAGTTGGAAAACTCTTCGGCAGTTGAAAGGGAAAAGTGTACAAGGGTATACTCAAGAATTCCGAAAGAGAGCATTGATGTTGGGGATTTCATTAGACTCACCAAAAACTCTTTTGAAGTACATTGGGGGTCTACATAGCTACATGAGGCACACCATCCTCATGTTTAATCCCACTAGTATAGATGAGGTATCTATACAAGCTACTCATCTAAAAGCCAGAGGAAAGAATGGAAATCCAGAAGTTGGGGGACCATCCCAACCCATTGTAAGCAAGAGCAAGGAGAAAAGAAAGAAGAGGTGGAAAGTAAGGAAGGCTAACACTACACACAAAGGCAAAGCCTCATGCACTCACTGTAAAAAGGAGGGGCATGATGATGAGCACTGTTGGATTCTGCATCCAGAGCTGAGACCTAAGAAGTCCGAGGGAAAGAAGAAGAAGAATGTTGCAGCTATTCAGAAAGATTTGGGGCCAGACTCAGGAGATGAAACAATCATTGCAGCCACAAGTATAAAAGGTAAGAATTCTGAAGCATCTACTAGTAATTCTGCTCAATCTGTTATTGATGAAGAACATGAGAGAAAAAGGCGTGAACTTTTTCATATTTGAGTTGTTTCAAAAAATCAAAAGATTGATACTTTGTTTGATAGTGGCTCACAAGTAAATCTGATTTCTGAAGCAATTGTCAAGAAATTGGGAATAACAACTACACCTCATAAGAAGCCATACCCATTAGGATGGTTGAATGATAAAGCACAACTACAAGTGACTAGACAGTGCAAACTCAAGTTTTCTTTTGGGTCAGCATTTGTAGATGAGGTTGAGTTAGATGTAATTCCTTTGGATATATGTGGAATTGTTTTAGGAAGTCCTTACTTGTATGATAGAAAGGTTATTTTCTATAGAGATGAAAACAAGTATCTACTTGTTAAAGATGGAATCGAATACTTTGTAAGAGCTCAGAAGCTCAAGAATAATTATACTCTCATAAACTCAGGACAGATGAAAAGAATGATAAATTCATGCAAACAGTTCTTACTAATGGTTGTAAAGGAAAAGAAAACAGATAAAACCAAGGTATTTGAGGGCTGTAATTCTGATCAGCAAGCTGATATAGAAAAGACTGTTTTATAGTATGATGTCTTGTTTCAAGAACCTTAAGGTCTGCCACCCAAAAAGGGAATAGTACATGATATTATTTTGCAGCAAGATGTTCCTTTGCCTAACATTGGGATGTACAGGTTATCTGCTTTAGAGAATGCTGAAATCAAGAAGCAGGTACAGGAGTTGCTCGAGAAAGGGTTCATCAGGCCTAGCAGATCACCATGTGGGTCACCAATCGTTTTGGTGAGAAGGAAAGATTGCTCGTGGAGAATGTGCATTGATTAACTAGCACTGAATAAAAAAATAACGATCAAAAATAGTTATCCCCTTCCTCGCATAGATGATCTTTTAGATCAATTGAAGGAAGCTATTTATTTCACCAAGCTGGATTTGCACAGTGGATACCATCAGGTCAGAGTTGCAGAGCAAGATGCATGGAAGACTGCTTTCAAAACAAAGCAGGGATTGTATGAATGGTTTGTTATGCCTTTTGGCTTGACCAATGCCCCTGCTACTTTCATGAGATTAATGAATGATGTACTCAGACCTTTTCTTGATGATTTTGTTATTGTGTATCTGGATGACATTCTGATTTTTAGTAAAACGTGGGAGAAACATTTAAAGCATGTTAAGCAGACATTAGATGTTTTGAAAAGAGGAAAACTTTATGTTAAACTCTCCAAACGTGAATTTGGAAAAACCTCTCTAAATTATTTGGGTCATATAGTAGGGGGAGGTGATTTGAAAATAGATCCCTCTAAAGTGGCAGTCATTTTAAACTGGCCTAAACCCAAGTCTGCTACAAAAGTGAGAAGCTTCTTAGGAGCAGCACAATATTGGAGGAAGTTCATTTCAAATTTTTCCTCAATTGCAGCTCCCTTACATGCTTTGACAGGATTGAACAACGTGTTTCAGTGGTGAGGCAAATAGCAGAAAGCCTTCGACACCTTGAAAGAAAAAAATAGTACAACACCTGTACTAGCACTGCCAGATCTACAAAGATCCAAACTGATGCGAGTGACTATGCCATAGGAGCAGTGTTGACATAGCACGGTAAACCCATATGTTATCATTCTGAGACTTTTAATCCTGCAGTAGTTAACTATCCTACCTATGATAAAGAATTGTATGCATTAGTTCAGAGTGTGAAAAAAGTGGAAACATTACTTAATGGGAAAAGAGACATTAATACACACTGATCATCAACCACTTCAATATCTACACTCCCAAACTAAGTTGCAACAATCAAGACATTACAGATGGATGGTTTTTCTACAACAGTTTCATTTAGTCATCAGGTATAAAAAGGGCATAGATAACAAGGTTGCAGATATGCTATCTAGACCTATTATAAATGCATCTACCATACTTAAACATAATTCTGTGCTGCATGAAAGCTACATAGAACAGTATGCTCAGGACATGGACTTTAAGGATGTATATGCAACTTTGAGTCAAGGAAAAAGAGTAAAAGAATTGGACTATCATGTGAAGGACTGACTCTTATATCATTGTGGGAAACTCTGCATTCCACAAACTGAGAGAGTAAAGATAATTAGGGAAGCACACACTTCTCTGATACCAGGTTACTTTGGGGTAAGTAAAATAGTTGTACAGCGGCAAAGGTTCTGCTATTGGCCGAAAATGAATGAGACAGTTTCTAGATATGTAAAGGGGTGTGCTATGTGTGTTAAAAGCAAGCCCAGCAATAGAAAACTAGGCTTGTACACTCCCTTACCATTTCCTTATCACCCTTGGGAAAGCATTTCCATGGATTTTGTTGGAGGACTGCCCAAATCTAGGAAAGGTCATGATTATCTATATGTTGTTGTGGATAGGTTTAGCAAAATGTGTATTTTGATACCCTATAGTAAACAGACTACAGCTGAACAAACTGCAAAGTTATTCTTTGAACATGTATGGGTTCATTTTGGATTACCCACTTCTATTGTATCTGATCAAGACACCCGATTTGTGGGGAAGTTTTGGTCAATTCTGTGGGAACTAATGGACACCAAGTTAAGAAAAGCACAACTTTTCATCCACAAACAGATGGCCAGACAGAAGTTGTTAACAGGACGGTGATCCAGTTACTAAGAGGATATTGCAGCAAACATCCTAAGCTTTGGGATGAGCACTTGTGCTATGTGCAGCATGCTTACAATAGAGCCAAACACTCTTCTACACAGAGATCTCCTTTTGAGACCTATTTTGGTTTCATACCAAGGTCTCCTTTGGATTTTTTCTTTGGTAAAGATACCATGGTTGATAAACACAGTGATGTGGACAAAGAAACTAGGTTCATTGAACAGGAACAGCTGGAAAAGAGCCAGGCCAAATACAAGGCTTGGCATGATAAGCATCGGATGGAGCATAGTTTTCAAGTTGGAGACCAAGTCTGGCTGTATATTAGTAAGGATAGGATGCAAGGTGAAGGTAAAAAGCTAAAACCTATCAGGTATGGACCCTTCAGGATACTTGAGAAGATTGGTGAGAATGTTTTTCACCTTGATCTACCAGCTTACATGCACATCTCCTCAGTCGTAAATGCAGATTGTTTGAGGTTGTTTGAACCTTCAATTATTGAGGACCCTGAAGAGCATAGTCAATTACCTTTTGTTGACGACCTGCTACCTGAATATCTTAATGAGTTGCAGGAAGATATAGTGATGGATAGGAAGGTAAGGACAACGCACAGTGGACAAGTGGAATACCTCAAGATTGGGCTTAAAGGTTCAAAGCTGAGTAGCGCAAAGTGGATTGAGACTGGACAAGTGAGACAACAATTTCCTCACTTAGTCGATGCTTGAAGAAAACCAACTCTTGGTGGTCCAAAAGCTTTTTCAGTAGGGAGGTCGTGAGCCAAATTGGATACATAAACGACTGACAAAGAACCTTCATTGTATTGGGACGAAACAAATCGTTAAAGAATCCAAAAGAGCATCAAAAACACCCTCAACCAGTGGCCATGGTAGCCGACGTGGAACGACGAGGACCTCGGTCAAAGCGCGCTGACCGAGGCCCATGGAGACCGCGCAGGAGGCTAAAGTAGCCCCTAGGAGACCCAAATCGGGAAAAGGAGGTGATTTTGATGCGCGATGTGCTAAGCTAGGTGAACAGGGCCGAAATGGGGGAGCCTTAAGCCCTTGGTCACGTTGGGAGCCGGAGAACCACGGGCGGAGACCAAAAAACGCTAAAGGACAAAGGCAGGACCTGTGCTCTAGAAATCGGCGGTTTTGATCGGGGTGCCCTTGAACGGTAACAGGTTTTGGAGGAGAGCGAAGCGATCCCACTCAGCGATCAACACATGGTAGCGGAGCTGAGAGAAAATCCATCGTGATCACGCGCTATCAGTCGAGCAAGTCAACCGTGCTTGACGTCCGTATGACGTCGGATCTGGAGGATCCCAGATCGGATGGCTGAGATTGCGCCCGATGGAGGAAGCGAAATCGACAAGGAATTAAGCCACGTTTTAAAGGGATTTGGAGTCCGTGGACTACCATGATGGAAGAAATGAACCGATGAAGCACGCTAGCACCAGTTAGATGGAGACACTTGGTCACTTACCGAGCGTTCATGCTAACGCCAAACAGGGAACTCCAAGCACAGCTGCAGAAGGTGAATCGACACAGGCGGGAGAGGAACCGAACAGGCATAGGGATCGAATAGTTAGAGCCATGAATAGAGACAGTTGAAAGAGAGAAGATTTTGAGAAGAGTCCGAACGACAGAGAGAGACAGTGAACAGTGAACCCTGAGAGGAGGACTAAACACAGAGAGCAGTAAAGCCAAGCAGAGGAGACAGAGTGTCGAGCTCACCACAGGCAGCATCGAACACCAGAGAGCTTGAAGATTCAAGCCTTCCCATAAAGGAATCTGTCTAGATTGAGCATCACAATTGGCTCTTTCCACTGTAGACCGAAGGTCACAGAGCTAGTAGGCAGAAAAGAGTTTGTGTACTCCGAGTGGCTTGGGGAATCCAAGAACCACCCTACCAAGCAAAATCTGCTTCAAGAGAACTCATATTGAGTCCCTGTATTGTAATTTCTCTGCTGAAAGACACAATAAAACAAGGCCACCGCTGAAGCTGGACTGGAGACGTAGCCCTGGAGAATAGGGTGAACTCCTTATTGAAAATTCTTGTGTCTTTGTGTTGCTTACTATTTCCATTTATTTTCTTTGTATTGGCAATCTGATCGATCCGTTGCTTCAATAACACAGAACACACACACCAACACATGAGTTTGTAATACCTTTTGTTTAATAAATCTTTAACTGATGGCACTCATAAGGTGGTTATCAGATCACAAAAATGACAGAGAAGGTACAAAAAATGGGAGAAAATCATCATACTAGTCTATTTCATCATGGCTTGCTGAAAATTCTTGTTTATCATCAAATAGCACAGGTAAATTTGTCTTGGGATGGTTTTTGAAATTTAGCTTTTCCTCCATCTTCTCCAATTATATCTAGTGATGACCTATATTCCCCTCTAAACTCACCAGTACAACAAGAGGTTGCTTCTTCAAGCAGACCTATCAAGAGGAATTATAGGGAAGAAGTGACTAAGACTTACTCCAGAGGTGAAAGGCTTGTGTTTTCTCCAAAGATTGTTGAAAGGGCCAAGCCTATAGCAGGTGAACAGAGAGCATCCCCACAGCGTGAGGAATTCATTCATCCAGGTACCAATGTGATAGATCTGGAGAAAGGCAATGAGTACAGAGTTGCAAAAAAAATCATAAGGGATAAAGAGGCTAAGATCAAAAAGTTATAAGACTAGTTCAAAGGCAAATGCTTTAATAACATGCTTACAACAAGAAAACATGCAATTGAAAGTAAATCAAATGATCCAAAACAAACACATAGCCTCTTTGAAGAAAGAGGGTGTAAAGGGAAAATCAGTGGTTTAGTTGGATGTTTCAGAAGGCAGAGGAGAGCAAAGCACACCATGGAGACCAAGAACGAGAGCCTTCAAGAGAGCCCTTGAGCTACAAAAAGAAGTTTATCCACCCAAAGGTCAGATCATTGTTGATGACTTAATTACTAAAGATATCAATGCAAACAGAGTATATTGTCTTGACAAGGTCAATGGCCACCTAGAGAAGCTTCTCAAGAAGGCAAGTATGGACAATAACTTGCAAAGACATATGGCTATGCATTACTACACAAGAAACAGGGTATCCCAAGTAAGAACTAAACAATTGAAGAAAAAGCTCAAGGAAACCCTAACAAGCCAAAAGGAAAAAAGAAAAGCTTGATATACTTGCTAAGGCATCTCTCATGGCATGACATATCATATGATGGCTTCATTTGACAATTTTGAAGAAATTTTGAGAACTTTTTTCCATTTTAAATTTTTTGGTGGTCTTTAGCCTGTTTTAAAACACAGAGGCAGTTATATGCACAGCGCCAAGGCACTATGCTTTTTCATCAGCCATCCAAATGCCAAAAACTTTACATGGTTGGATAGATAATCACTCTTACATGTCATCTATCCACTTGGGGTGCCTTGTCAGGAAACTGGTTGAGAGAATATGCTCAAAAACAGGTAAAAAAGTCACTTTCTGCCACTTTTTTGAAGCAGGCGTTGCGCATATCAGAGTAATCTTAGGAAAATTGGTTTTACTCCCTTCTGGAGTGTCCAATTTACCTTCTTATAGAATCTAATGACAACTAGAGATCATAGATTTCCAATGAGCTATCAATTTCTGAATTTGGAGCATGGGAAGGCCTCCAAAATCCTCTTGCAAGATGGCACTACAATATGTCTGAAGGCATTGCGCATATCCCTGATGGTGCTACGCATATCCTTGTGACAGTTTTTCCTCAGCATTTCTTCAGCATATTTTGACTTGATGATGCAATTTCATTAGTTCAATGTCTTGATGATATAATCATGGATAAATTAGCATAATATGTTGTTTTTATGTTAAATTAGGCCTCATTAATGAAGAAAAACTCAAATCAAAGTCTAAAAGAAGAGTTCATTTTCAACCTTCTCACTCTCACTTATTGGTTGAGATATTCTTGGAAACTATTCCACCACTCATGGATTCGACCCTGAAGGTGGTGAAACTGTTTATCTTAGTCTATATGTATCATTTTCTGAGTCAGAGAGAAGGGTTGGACATTTGAGGAGAGAAATCTTGTAACTTGTGCTTTAGCATTTTCAGGAAATCAAAAGAACAGTTGCGTTAGTGTAGGAAAACTTTTGTATCTGACACATACTCATCCTGACCTTTCCTTTGTTGTTGGCCTTATTGCTCGGTTTATGCAAAACCCACATGAAAGTCATTGGAAAGCAACTAAAAGAATACTCTGTTATGTTTGAGGTACAGTTCAGTTTGGGATTCATTATAATGCAGAGGCATCTCCTCTATTGGCTGGTTTCACTGATTTTGATTAGGCTGGTGACCCTGATGATCGGAAGTCTACTGCAAAATATGTATTCACTCTTGGTTCAAGACCTATTACATGGACTTGCAAGAAACAAAGTGTCATTTCTCTTTCTTCAGCAAAAGCAGAGTATCGTGGTGCCGTAGAAGCTAGTAAGGAAGCCCTGTGGCTTCATCAGATCCTGTCAGATTTTGGCTTTCAGCAGCAGCATTTGACTACACTTTGGTGTGATAATCAAAGTGCCATTCAACTATGCAAAGATCCAGTCCAACATCAGTGCAGAAAACACATTGAACTGCACATGCACTTCATCGGAAAGTTCATTCACGACCATGTTCTTGAAGTGCAATATTGTTCAACAAATGATCAAGTTTCAGACATCTTTACAAAGGCTCTCACAGAGGCGAAGTTTACTAAACTTTGATTTATGGTTGGATTTCAAGAAGTTGTCACTAAGGGGGGATAGGTTCTAATGCCTCCTTCCTTCTCCTATTGTGTCATATTTGTACATCCTTCAATCCTATCCCAAGTTGTTCTTAAGGGGGGATGTTAGGATATTCCAACACATAGGAAATAGTTAAGTATAACTTGGTCTAGTGTAGAGTTAGGTAAAGTGTGTTTCTTTACTATGTACTTTTGTAACTTACGATCTAACGGTCACGATATGTAGTGATCTATTATCTCCTCGGTATTACCAACACTTGATTTGTGGCTTAACACCCGATTGGTTCATGATCTCTATTTAAAGAGCATGGAGGGTCATTTGTAGGGGAACCATTCATGAGAGAAGCTTATGTAAATTTTCATTATTTTATTAATAAATTGCTTGAAGTGGTTGCGTTGTCTCAGGCCATGGACTGTTTCCCTCTTTGAGGGTTTTAACCACGTCAAAAACACTGGTGTATTGATCTATGATCTATTTGTGAGTGGTGTCCTTTGGTGTTCTGTCTGAGGAACTTACCTTGTAAATTCCTACAGTGATCTTGTTTTTTATTTGTTATAGTTCCATATGAAATATATTCATCTTCTCTTTCCATTCATCAGTTTCTTCAATGGTTTTTCCTAAGTTTATAAGCAGAATTTTTTTCATAAAGCTCTATTTTGATGGAATTCTTATTATATGTTATTTTATTTCCCGCTTAATGAATTCATGATATATATGCTCATTAAGACCTCTTATTTCTTCTAAAAACTACACTACACTGACAACCCTAAGCCATCACAGAACTATTGTTATCTTACTCCTTTATATCTTTGTTGATGTTACCCTTTTCTTCCTTTCATCGAGTTACCTGGTTTTCATCCCTTCTTTTACCATCAAAACCTTAAATTTTCAAGCCTATCTGAGCCTAGCATATCTAGCCTAAATCATTTTGTATTCTAGTCAATTATTTGGTTGTGATCTCATAGAGAGAGCCCTCTCTAGTTTGGTAGGGCTAGTTATCAAACTGAAAGCTTGGTTTGTGGTTACCTCCATTAATTCCTCTCAGCCCGGGACATTGTGGGGGATAACATTTTGGCATCGTTTCCAGGGAAATGACTGATATATTATTCTCGGGATTTGTTCTATAAGAGCATTCAAGACTGGTTTTGTAGGTGATAACTTCTAGTATCTAAAGAAAGGTTGCTTTAAGAAATCATATGAAGTTTAAGGTATAAAAATTATGGCTCCTAAAAGACATACAAGGTCAAATCTTGATCCAAATCCACCTCCTATTGTTGATGATCCAGAAAAGCTACTTAGGAAACTCAAGTCACCTATTCCTAAAAGTACAGCTCGAAAATTAGAAAGAACTACTTCTTTGCCTGAAAATTTATTCACTGTTGAAAGTCTTTCTTTTGATATTCAGCTTAAGCTATCTCTTTTCATATCAAAATCTGAGTCTTTCCTTTCTGAAGTAGTACTTGATCCTATTCAATTTGATTCTCACCTCCTTTCTTCTAAATTCCTCTTTTCTAAAGTTGATCATGAGATTTGGTTAAACTTTGATAAACTCCAGAGTTTAGTTGACCAACTTCAAATCACCACTGAAAAAGCTTACATTCAATATCAGCTTGAAAACCTAGCTACTGCTTCATCCTCTACTGCACCTCCAAATACACCAACTTCGTCATATAGTATTGTTAATTTAACACCACCTCCATTAATGTCATGATCCATATCTACATAACCCATTGTAGTACCTCTACTACATCCTCCAATAGTCATCGCACAGTTTTCCCCTCTAATGTTACCTGCTCAACTTGCTGCTCTACCTCAAAACTATGGCCAAAGACTCCCTCTGTTTGATGGAAGTTTAGAAATCACAGCCCAGCAACATGTTGATAAATTGGTGGGTTTTATTGATCTTGAAGAGGTTGATGAAGAGGATGCTAAGATGAGAATCATTGCCCAGAGATTTTCCAGAGATGTCAAGAAATGGTTTCATAGTTTGGCAGCCAATTCTATCAATAGCTATTAGTGGTTGATAGAGTTGTTCTTAGCACGTTGGCAAGAAAAGAAAAATCCATTACAGATTTTGGCTAAGTATAATTCCATGAAAATAAACCCGAATGAGACATTGCATGAATTCCCAACAAGGATCAATATGGTGTATAATTCCATTCCTGATGATATGAAACCTCCCCCTAGTTTAGCATTTCTCCACTATCTTGATGCCTTCGACCCAGACATGGCATATCAGCTTAGGGAAAGAGACCCTACAACTTTAGAAAAAATGCAGCAAAATGCAATAAGTGTGGAAGCTAATCTTCTCATCAAGAAATCTAAAACAAAGCCTGAGAAACCTGAGAAGAAAGTTACCTTTAAAGAAGAGTCATCTTCATCTTCTGATGTAAAACTTAACACTCTGATAAAAACTATGGAAATAATGATGGACAAAATGTCTATAGTAGATTGACAAGCAGAGCCTTCAATAAGGAATCCAAATTATCGTGGACAGCAGCAACAACAATTCAAAAATAAGAAGAAAGAGCAGAGAAATCAAGATCCTCAGGGACAAATTAGAACTCCATTTCAGCAAAATTACACTAAAGGGCAGGAAGAAGATGAAGAATAAATTGTTGAAGCAAATAATTTCTTTGAGAAAGATGAACTACCTACTTTTCAGAATGAGGAAGATCAGTTTTTTCAGGAGTCTTTTCTACCAAGTGATCAACAGCTTGTCCTTGCAAATGATGATTTATGGGCAGTGAAAATCGAAGAATATCAAATGGGATATCAAAATGCTCTCAGCCATTTGCAAAAGCAGTACAATTTAAGAAGTAGAAATGTGCCTATCACATTGAATCTGAAAAGGCAAAATGCACAGAAAGATGCACAAGACAAAGAAACAGCCCCTGCAGGTCAAAATAAAGAGAAGGATATTCTCATATTATGTCGAGATAAAACCAATCAAGCTTCTACCAGCAATATGAGGAAGGATAAGGAGGTTCAAAGAAAAAGTCATAAGAATTAGGAGTATCAAGCTAAAGGGCAAATTGAAAAGAAGGACATCATTGCAAAATAGGTAGACAAGTAATCCAATCTATTTAGTTTATAGAATGGAAATTCTAAATTGAAAGTTTCGATTCCTGTAACTGAACTAGTAAAGAATGATAAGTACAAGTCTCATATTGCTAAAATGTTGAAGGTAGACCAGATGTCAGATACAGTTAATGTTTCCCATGATGAGACTGCAATTTTGTTTGGTCCAGCTCTAGAGGGAAGCCCTGAAGATAGTGAAGTTCCACCTTTCTATCTTAGTTTGAAACTCCATGACCTTATCCTCCATAATTCCATGCTAGATTTTGGTGCCTTGCATAACCTTATGCCAAAATTTATTATGGACAAACTAGGATTAAGTATCACCTGGCCTAATCATGACCTCTATTCATTTGATTCAGGAAGAGTGAAATGTCTTAGCCTTATCAAAGACTTAGTAGTGTCCCTGGACCAAATTCCGACCAAGAATTTGTGATGGAAGTAGTGGTCGTTGATATTCCTCCATGGTTTGGCATGTTTCTCCCACGGTCTTGGGGGGGAAAGCTGAAAGGAACCTTGCAACTTGATTTTTCATATGCTACTATACCAGTATTTAGGCAGCTTTGAAAATTGTACCAGGAGAAGAAGATGAAATTCATGATTAGTAGCAAAGAGAAACCAACCTAGAGTCTTTCATTTTGTATAGTGATATGAATCGAGTAGATGATGATAGTCATCTTGTAGAAATTTCAGAAGTTTCAGATGTTATAAGTAGTGTACAGGAAGTTTTGATTGGTGAAGAAAAGGAAAAGAATGTACAATGTTTGCAGCCATAAAATTCACTTGAAAAGATTGTTGAGTCAGTGTTGAAAACAGAGATTATTGAGACAGTGAGTCATACTCCAAAAAATCAAACAGTTCAACCTTCCATATTTATGTTTCCAAATGAAGAAGATGGTCTTTGGAACATGGAGTTTGATGGTGCATTGGGGAAAGAAGGAGATGGGATTGGCATGTGGATTCATGGTCCATTGCATCATTATTGTAAAATTCCACGCAATGTAAGATTGAGTTCTTATATGTTGGCCTTTGATTGCTCAAATAATAAGGCAGAGTACGAAGCACTGATTGTTGGCCTTAAAATTATGAAAAAAACTCAAAGCAAAGAAAACTTTAGTTTATGGTGACTCTGAATTGGTAATTAAACAAGTAAAAGGGCAATACCAGGCCAAGCATCCAAGAATGTGAACTTATCGAAATGTTGTCCTCGAAATTCTTTAAAACTTTTCAGAATATACCTTGGCTTTGATTCCTAGAACTCAAAATATTATGGTTGATTCCCTTGCTATTGGAGCTAGTATGGTTAAGATTCCCATCCACTCCTAAGAAGTATTCAATTCATGTTAAACACTGCCCAGTTGTCCTTGACAATTTGAGATATTGGCAGGTGTTTTGGGATGACAAACAAATCAACAATTTTCTGCAGATGGAAGATGAATTCCTGAATTCCCATATTGATGATGGATCTGATGAGAATGATCCAAAAATTAAAGCAAAGGAAGTTGAAATAATGCAGTTGAAAGACAATAACATTCCATGAGGTCTCATACCTTTGGAAGAGTTATTTGATCGTGATGATGTAGCTAAAAATCCCACCATGGTTCCCACAGAAAAAGGTGTTGAAGATGTAAACATTGGTATAGAATAAAAGCCTAATATGGTCAAATTGTCAAAGTCTCTATCTCCTGAGATGAAAAGTAAGTACATTGCTTTGATGGCAGAATTTTCTGATGTATTTTCTGGGGACTATTCAAATTTAAAGTTGTATAATAAGAACATCATTTACCACACTATACCGGTTAAGCCTGATCAAAATCCATTCTGCCAGAAGCTGAGGAGGATTAATCCTAAATTGTTTCCATCCATTGAGAAAGAGGTAAATAGACTCTACAAATGTGGTATTATAGTCCCTATTCGTTTTTCTGAGTGGATGTCAAATCTTGTGCCAGTGAGAAAGAAGACCAGGGAGATTCGCCTTTGTATTGATTCTAGAACTTTAAACAAAGTATCCTTGACAGACAATTATCCCCCACCGAAGATGGATCATATTCTCCAAAGGGTAGTTGGGTCTTCCAGGATGTTATTGCTTGATGGATATTCAGGGTACAATCAAATTTTGGTGCATAACGATGATCAATTGAAAACAACCTTCACAACACCATGGGGTACATTCATGTACGTCAAGATGCCATTTGGATTAAAGAATACAGGGGTGACATTTCAATGGGCTATGGACATAGCTTTCGCTAATGAAAAGGATGTATTTCTGGTTATTTATTTAGATGATCTCACAGTTTTTTCTAAATCTGATGAAGACCACTTACATCATCTAATAATTGTCTTTCAGAGATGCAGAAAATTTGGTATATCACTAAATCTAAAAAAGAGTTTATTTGCCATGGAAGAAGGCAAGTTGTTGGGGCATATTATTTCCAAGGATGGCATTCGCATTGACCCTGCAAGAGTTGAAGTGTTGGGCATGGAATCCCCCCACATCATGTTTTGGGGCTCAAAGCCAAAGTTTTGAGTAATATTATTGTAAAGCCCTTTGAATTGCGGGTGTGGAATGTATGTTAGAGTCATAGGGTTGTCTGCCCTAAGTTTGAATGTAATGTCGGCCTACCCATGGTCCACGGACCATGGGATTGTATAAATAGAGCGAGGCTCTAAGTTGTAAAGAGGAAACAATCATAGAATCTAATGGATAGAATTAGATAGCGAAGCATAGAGGAAGAGTCTAAGGGCATCTTGGGTCATAGTAGTAGGAAGAGGCTCTATGGTTGAGTGCACGGACACCTAGTAGAGTCCACAGCTGAGTGCGCGAATCCCTGCAACTGAGTGCGCAGGGTAGAGTTGAGTCTGTAACCGGAGAAAAGATTAATAAGGAAAGGTTTTGTTACAAATGTTGTGCATATGTTCTGAGCTATTACCTGTTTGATCTTATTTGCAAATATATTGTTTATTTACTACGCGCACTTGTATGAATTGTGAATATTGTTAAGTATAACTGAAATCATACGTATAAGATAAGTTAATTAACTAATATCGGGTTACTGGTAAGGCCTTGTGTTATAAAACTATTTGGCCCCAAAGTAGGGTTGTGCGAAGGCAACATCTCGGGCTGCAAGGTACGAGTAAGTACGCGTAGCAATGTAAACGCATGGTTGGACCGCGGACCATTTGAAACTCCTCAGACATCCCCAAGGTATGGAAAACTGGTTCTAGCACCCTCCCATACTACTTCGGGTGAGACCTCAGTCCGCGCTCCACAAACTGTTATCGAAAGGGCCAGTAGTACCAGGGTTTGTTTGATTAAATCACCTATGAACCTGGGTTAGGCCCCAACAAGCCAACAAATGGTTTCATTGTCGGGACCGGGATCTACATAAGGGATGTCTGGTGTCGTGGCACTAGAATTCGACAACGAAAGAAATTGAAGAGTGGTTGGACAGAAAAATTCACGAGTTTGCAGTGTAGGAAAACAAGAATCTGCGAGTATAAAAGGAACAATGGTTAGAGCATTACCTATATACGGAAATCCATGAAATTTTCTTTGCATACTTCCCCTCTGAGTTGTATGAGTGGATCGCAAAGCTAGCAGACAGTCAGGGAAGGTGTAGGCTCGACAAACTGATTGTGTAGACTCCAGAATTAGTGCGCAGACTAGAAGCGTCGGAAGATAAGATCGTGCGCGCTGTGGACCATTGGCTCGATCAAATTATAGGAGGATTTATCACTGAGTTCACGGTAGACATGACAGTCAACTGCAGCGAGGCAGAACGACGCTTCCTCAAGGGACCGCGAGTAAGTACATTAAATCATTGAACACTTGGATTAAAATTCTATTGTGTGAAAAGCGGGTTATGTGAATAAATTGATGTTTGGGACTACATGAAGTGGGAGTATCTATAGAAATGAAGGTAGCACAGAGATAGAAAATAGTCTCTTGATTTCACTGCGGTGAGAAAGTGAGGAAGAGCTCGCGAAATTTTCCCCAAGAAGCACGACCAATCTGATAAGGTAGTGAATTCCATGCATACCACCCCCACCTACACCACCACTGGTTTCACCATCATCACCCCCATCTCCACCTCACCACCTCCACCACCACCATAGTTCAATATGGTGAGCGCGATAAAATTGTCGGTGTTCAAAAGGGTAGGAAAGGAAGACTCGGACCAATTTTGGTTCTTAGTAAAGGTTGTATGGGAAGCACAAGGAGTCGTGGATGACAACATAAATAAGGCAACGCTGGTAAGCGCATTGCAGGATCACGCATTGACATGGTACATTAAGAATTCTAATGACCATCCAAACGCGGGGATCATAGATATCCATGCCGCACTAAATACGGAATTTAGCAGGCCAAAATCAGAGACATGATCGATTATCAGGTTTAAGGAAATCGCGATGCTTCCAAGTGAGACCCCATGGGATCTAGATCAGAGACTGAAGAGTATGATTCACGAAGCGAACATGACCTTGACGGATGGATAACACCGTGCATGGTTTGTAGCATCACTAACGCCACATTTAAGGATGGCATTGTCGCAACAGAAGTTATCCACCCAGGCTGAGGCTTTGGAAATTGCAATGAGATTGCACAAGACCCCAATACAAGATCCTAGCATGGGAGTTCAAAAAATCCACACGCAACTACAAAATTTGTGTTTGGAAATGCAGATTTTGAAACAGGACAAGACAACTCGCCCAAAAGTGTGCGAGGAATTATGGTGCATAAAATGCAAAGGTCAGGGGCATGATAAGGACCATTATCCAGTCTTCGCGAACTACTTGGAGGGAGGAGGGTCGATGCATTAAGACCAGAGGCACAAGTAGGACCGAGTGCAGCACCTGCATTATGGTGCACGATTTGTTAGATAGGAGGAAAGCACGCTACAGATAACTATTACCTATTACAGAAGTATATGCAGACATCCCAGCAATTGTTCTGTAATTTTTGCAGGTTGGTAGGCCATGATGAGAGCACATGCAGAAGTTATGAACTGATGATGGATCAGACTCCTAACTACAAAATGCACACTGAAACGTGATCTCTCGATCCAAATGCAGGAATGGTGCGCGCTGGATTTTAAGGCGTGGACGAGGTCGATGTGGAATGGGACCAGGAACGGGTCGCAGACAGTTGATTTGTTACAATTACGGAGAGCCAGATCATTATGCCTGCGATTGTACAAATATGATGAGAGCGTCATGTTTATATTGTACTCATTTTGATCATGAAACGGAGGACTACCCTACGATGATACCGAGGTTGCATAATAAAGGGATACTCCAGCCTCCCCCAACTCAGAATTTGCAAATGATGAGGTTTGAGCCGCGCAAAGAGGACCTGAATGTAAACATAGTTCTCTGAAGCGGTATCACAATAGGAGATGAAAAAGGTAAGCAGCCTGAAGAAAGCACGTGGGTTTGCAAGGCTCCCATAAAGGAACCTGAATTTGATTTGGAGCACGTGAAGGAGACATTAATGGAAGCTAAGAAGAGCTTCACGGAGGCCCCCACTTCAGGTAGTAAGGATCAACTAGAACCGGGGATGGATCCTTCAATGCTCACTACCTTTCTGGATACATGCATGAAACTACTGTGAGATAGCAAGGTTGTAAAAGGACTACAGGAACTTATCACTAGGTGCGCTGGGTCAAGACAATCGCGCGTAGTCTGAAAACTTGGAAGGCATGCATTGTGAACAGGAAGGGAAATGAGACTGACTACGCAAATTGAAGGGTATGAAATGGATCAAGTAATTCTGGATCTCGGATCAGACACGAATGTACTGCTAAAGCAAACATGGGAACACATGGGTAGACCCGCATTATAATGGTCTCCTATTTAATTGCGAATGGCGAACCAGTAGAAGATCCTACCAATGGGAAGATTACAGGGGATAACAGTAGAAATCAAAGGTGCGAGCGCACTGGCAGATTTCAAAGTGATAGAGATTGTCGATGACAACAATCCCTATCCCGCACTACTGGGAAGAGATTGGACCACTGATATGAACGGAGTCATAAATCTGAAGAATCATAAAATGATTTTTGATAAAAAGTCACTACGTGTAGGGGTACCTTTAAACCCTGTGGAAGGATCGCGCTACACAGAACTGGTGCGCGACGATGATAGTGATGACAATCTTGACTGTATCTACAATATAACCACTCAAGACCAGGATTAGGTGAATTCAACAGCAGATGGCAGAATTTCATGGGAGCGTGAAATCTCACGCACTTCGAATTCAAACGAAGAAATAGAACGATGGAGGAACCGGTTACACGAGGTAACCACGCTCAATTGCAACATGATGGTAAGATCACTACGTTTTGTGACAACCGAGGTAAGAAATATACCTATATATGATGGGTTAACAGTGGTGGATGAATTCCTGAACAAATTTGAAAGAGAAGTGTCGAAACAACAGTGTTTTGACACTCTGAAATGGGCACTGTGCATTACGCCCACAACGTGGTGGGGTACACATCAAAGAAGCTTTGAGGATTGGTGCGGATGCAGAAATATGATGCGCTTATGATTTGGGAAGCCTCAGATGAGGATGGAATCAAGGCATGATGAAAGAAACAGCCTGTGCGCCCACCCTTCCAGATGGATACAAGCATATGGTACGCAGTCCGCACGAACACACACCGCTCTCACGATCGAAAATAGGAAAAACAAGCAGAAGCAAGAAAGACGAAGCACACCAAAGATTATTTGCAGGGAAGCATTTAACAAGGTATGTGTAGTACTGAACAGGGTCCACCATGTGAAATGCATTGACTAGGACCGGCGTGTACCAACGGTTCGATGGGCCTATAGGACCATGTGCAAAACCCTGATCGCGAGAGCAGTTCTGAACCTGAAGTATGAAACAAGGGCTGAAATCCCTGTGGAGCATGCGAAGCCGAGTCTGCACATAAAAGCACCCATAGATATGATGATCCGCGTAAACCGGAATGAAGAAATCACACAGATACGTGAAGCAAAACATATAAGACTTCAGGAAGAAATTCGACGGGGAAACTTTAGACTTTGCGAACTTGAAAAAGACTAGGTACGGCTAAGGGAGAAAATTGCTTTAATGGACGCAGAGGTCAAGAGGCTGGAAAACGAAATAAAGGAAGCATTTCTCGTCGATAAACTAAGGATGGCAAGCCAAGGTGCGTACAATCATACTGACAAATTAAAGGACTATCGCCGAGAACTAGTTAGTCTACTGTTGTGGTTGGGACCACATATCTTCAAAAGTAGTAACCAGGGTAGCACATTGCAAATAGTAGAATGTGTAATGTCGATCACCACAGTGGGAGATAAGGATTCTATGTGAACCATGCTGTAGGACGGGATGGAGCCCTACACGGGTGGTACAACCACCTAACTAGCCACTAGAAGGAAAGTCTTAGTGCTCGAGGCAGTGGAAAGGGAGCACGGGACTATAAACTATTATGCATGGGCGTTGCGCGATATTGGAAATGCATGCAGAATCAGAACGTCACAAGGTTCGCGACCATGCATGCAGGGTTGTGTTGCCGCGCGGGTTGGTTGGGAAGTGACCGTTGGTGTCACTATTCATGACAGGATGTCTGATTTGAGGTCAAATGGAGCAGGTGGATGCAGCGCGCCATAAGGAAGCAGTTCTCAAAGCGAGTGTTCATCCATGGATTGACGAGACCTTCACAGTCACAGAAAATATTGAAGGGAAGCTTGCGCACATTCAGGGGATGCACACACAAATGTAGGAAAGCGTGTATGTAGGAAAGCGTGTAGGCCACGGAGGTCTCCAAACAGAGGATGCAGCAGGTCCAGCAAGTAGCAAATCAGTGCGTTGCAAACCCTAGCACCGTACGATAATAGTTGGAGGAACTCCATGCCAAGATCACCGCGCCGACAGAGTGACTCGAGGGCGAGTCACAATGTTTGTGTTGGGGGCCTATTAGGCATGGAATGCCCCCACAACATGTTTTGGGGATCAAAGCCCAAGTTTTGAGTAATATTATTGTAAAGCCCTGCGAATTGCGAGCCCGGAATGTATGTTAGAGTCATAGGGTTGTCCGCCCTGAGTTTGAATGTGTGATGCAGGAAAGTGTTCCCTCTGTGAACAGAGGCAACCCCTCTAGCCCTAGAGCGGGTCTAGTCACAAACAAGGACAGATCAACAATAGATTTCCTTAAACAGTCATAGTCGGAGGCCTACCTCAACCGGTGGTCGATGGAGTTTCATTACGCTGCTCCAACTTTCGCTTGCTTCTCCTCAATGAGTGATCAACCTGAAACAATGCAAAAGAAATACAAAAAAGCACGTAACCGGGAAACAACAATGATCTATTTACTCACAAAGTCAAGAAGTCATGAGCTATCAAGTAAATTACATACAAGACATATGAAAACATCATTGATTGTATTAATAATGAAATAAGAACAAGCTTACAACCAAAGTCTTGACGTCACAAGCCTTCTCAGAGGAATCCATCCTGCATGTTCTTCAAGCATTCACTCTTTGAAGATGGATCTCCCAACATACAAAGTCTCTCTCTCTCACTCACAAGTTTTACATAAAGTCAAGGGCACTTCACAACCTTCCACAAGCTATCAACACTCTCACACTTGTCACACTCACACCAGCTATCTATCAACCTCAAAAGCACTAACAGCACTGCTCAATCCAAGAATTTACCAACTAGCTAATCATAGCAAAGGTGAGTGTTTAAATAGGAGGAGTCTCCATCAAAGGTGGAAGAAAGAGCTTATCCCCAAGGAAGGTGGCACAATTGACGGAACTGCCATACTAGGGAAGGAAGGGCGACACAAACTATGCCAACAACCAGGTCTGGAGTCATCCAGAAGGCCGACTGTTGGAACAAATTCACCCAATCTAGATCATCGCAAGTGTATAATAGATCCTTAGTGCTGAAATTGCTAGTAAGTAATGTAGCTAGTCAGACCGTCGCTAAAGATATCAAACAACCTCGTGACGGGGCATGAAATCGAACTGTCGCAGGAAACAGATGTACTTCCATGCTATAAGTGCGGCTAGGCTGTTTATGAGCGTCGTTCAACGCATATATTAAGTCCACAGTCGCGATGAGGCAGATAACTTAGGAAAATTGGGTCAATTGGCATCATAAGGGAGCATTTGTTCAGTATGAGCATGTTTGACTTGGACACATGACACAGTAGAAGGACTGGGAGTGAAGGCAGTGACAAATTACTGTGTAACAGAATGTAATATCGGCCTACCCATGGTTCGTGAACCATGGGATTGTATAAATAAAGTGAGGCTCTAAGTTGTAAAGAGGAGACAATCATAGAATCTAATGGATAGAATTAGAAGTGAAGCATAGAGGAAGAGTCTAAGGGCGTCTTGGGTCGTAGAAGTAGGAAGAGGCTCTGCAGCTGAGTGCGCAAAGGCCTAGTAATTTCCACAGCGAAGTGCGCGGATCCTTGCAGCTGAGTGTGCAAGGTAGAGTTGAGTTTGTAACCGGAGAAAAGATTAATAAAGAAAGGTTATGTTACAAATGTTGTGTATCTATTCTGAGCTATTACATGTTTGATCTCATTTGCAAATATGTTGTTTATTTATTGCGCGCACTTGTATGAATTGTGAATATTGTTAAGTATAATTGAAAGCATATGGATAAGCTAAGTTAATTAACTAATATTCGGTTACTGGTAAGGCATTGGGTTATAACACTATTTGGCCCCCGAGTAGGGCTGCGAGGTATAGGTAAGTACGCGTAGCAAAATGCACGCAGGGTCAAACTTCGGACCACTTGAAACTCCACAAACATCCCCAGGGTGCGGAAACCTAATTCTAGCACCCTCCCATACTACTTCAGGTGAGACCTCAGTCCAAGCTCTACAGACTATTGCCGAAAGGGCCAGTAGTATCAGGACTTGTTTGGCTAAATCACCTCTGAACCTGGGTCAGGCCCCAACAAACCAACATGAAGCCATTCAGCAATTAGATTTCCCGAGGAAGAAAAAAGAAATTCAGTAATTTAATGGGAAAATCAACTTTTTGAGGAGATTCATCCCAACCTCGATAAACATTTGAGAGAAATGATTGACATGTTGAAAAAGGACAGCGAGGTAAGATGGTCTGTAGATGCCAAAAAGTCTTTCAATGCAGTCAAATTTTCATTATCTACTACTCCTACTTTAAGCAATCCTGATTATACTTCAGATTTCACCATATTTTCATTCACCTCTGAGCATACCTTAGGAGCTTTCCTACTGCAAAAGAAGGATCAAAAAAATGAACAACCTATAGCATTTTTAAGTTGGACAATAAGGGATGCAGTGCTGAAATACAATATTATGGAGAAGAAGGCTTTGGCTTTGGTGAAAGCGATCAAATATTCCCAAGTATACATTCTGCATTCTCACACCATAGCTTATGTTCTGACAGTAGCAGTAAAAGAAGTTCTTAAGCAGATAGATACATAGGGTAGGCGGGGAAAATGGATCGCAACGATGTTAGAATATGATTTGGAGATAATGCTGACAAAGCTCATCAAGGGACAAGGTTTGGCCAAGATCATGGTTAAATCTAATTTGCATGAATTAGATATCAGTCTAATTGTTGCTCTCTCTGAAGAAGAAGTAGAAGATTCACAAGTACAGGTGTCTGACATGTTCACTTCATCTCCATCGTATTCCGACATAGTTTATGTATTGCAGCATTTAAATCCTCCAGCGGAAGTGCCCAGAGGTAAAAGTATATCTTTAAAGTTGAAAGCTTCAAAATATTGTATTCTTGATGTTGTTTTATTTTGGAAGGATTAGGATAGTGTGTGTTGAGCTGTCTAGTCGAAAATTAAGCAAAGGATGTAACGAGTGATTTCCACAAAAGAGATTGTGGTGGTCACCTTTTATTGAAAACTATAGCAAGCAAAATTTTGAGAGTTGGTTTTTATTGGCCTACTCTTTTTTCTTATGTATACAAAATAGTGATGAGTTGTCATGAATGTCAAATTTTTCAGGGAAAGATAAAACTTTTACCATTACCATTACAGCCTATTTCAGTTACGGCTCCTTTCCAGCAATGGGGTCTTGATTTTATTAGGAAAATCCACCCTTTATCATCTGCACAGCACAAATGGATCCTAACAGCGACAGATTACTTTACAAAATGGATTGAAGCAATCCCAACTAGACACACTACTGATTCTATTATCATTCAGTTTATTGAATCTAATATCATGTCTAGATCTGGCTGCCCACAGAAGATAATCATCGATAATGATGTTGCTTTTAAGTCCAAGAAGATGGTGGAGTTTTGTGAGAAGTACCATAATACATTGGGGTATTCTACTTCTTATCACCCACAAGGGAATGGTCTCGCTGAATGCTCCAATAAATCTCTGGTCAAAATCATCAAGAAAGTTTGGCGGTCAATCAAAAAAACTGGCATAAAAAGCTCATTAATGCTTTATGGGCAGATAGAGTCAGTAACAAAAAAATACATAGGCATGTCCCCTCTTGAGTTTGTGTACGAGATTGATATTGTTTTTCCTTCATCCCTTGTTGTCACAGTTATGAAAATTTTGTAGGAATTGGATAGTGAAACAAATGATATGCAATGAAGAATAAGTCAGATGATCCATGTAGCAAACTAGGGAAGAAGTTTTTCAAAATACTTCTAAACTTCAGGTAAGAATCAAAACGATTTATGATCGGAAGACTAAAGAAGATAATTTCCACTTAGGTGATGTGGTTCTTCGTTGGGATGCAAGAAATGAAGAAAAGGGTAAAAATGACAAGTTTGAAAATTTATGGAAAGGGTCATACAGAATCTCATCTTTCAGATGAAATAATGCTTATCTATTGGAGGAAATGAATCGGCAAGGTTATTCAGGAGGAGCGATCAATTGTAGGCTTCTCAAGCACTACTATACCTGAAGAAATTTCTCCAAATTTTCATTATCATTGTATATACCAATTTACTTTTCATGTCCAAGTGTGAAGTGGTGTTGTAGTGGCTACAACCACCCTCCAAAATTTTCCCTTAGCTTCATTTTGGAGCCCTCATATTGACCATCCTCAACAGCATGTCTTGCACTATCAAGCACATCAGCTTTAGTTCTTTCATAGATTCTTGCCAGCCTATGCATGCAAATTTTTTCCACCCCCTTCATAGGCTGCTTTCCGGACTTAGTGTCAATTGTTGGTTGAGCAGATCCCTCTAGGAATTGCGCAATTCTGGAGGGGAACTAGCCTTCCCTCCAGAAATTGTGCAAACCCAGCAGGCTTTATAATTGCTCAATTCTTCCTGACAGTCTTCCTCTCAAAAATTGCGCAATTCATACTGGGACAACTGCTCAACCCAGAAATTGTGAAATCCCTCTAGGACAGGCAGCTCAGCAGCTAGAATAAATTGTGCAAATGCAAACAGGCAGCCTGCTGAGCTCAGACATTGGCAATACAGTCAAACAGGCTTCCTTGAGAAAATTGTGCAGTCTGGCCCAGGACAACTGTTCAACCCATAAATTGTGCAATCCCTCTGGGATAGTTATCTTTGCTCAGCCCAAAAACTGTGCAGATTTTCATCCCAGGCTCGTAGACCATTGCATCTGCCCTCAGGTTGACCGATTCCCTTCGGGACTGAGAAAAATTGATTTTCATGCATGGACTACTTCTCCCAAGGTAGCATGCAAAGGCATCCCTTGATTTAGGGATCTACTTTTAGCAACTAGAGGTTACATGCAAGGATCATTTCAGAAACCTTCTACCAAGTGTCACTTTTCCTAGATTTGTGGCATGCGCATCACAACCTCGATTTTATCAAAACTCATCAACTGGATGCTGCAGAGCTCATTCCTCACATCGACCTTGCATCTTTGACATTCCACATTGCATCTAGGAGTTGTCGGCGCATTCAACTCAGTTGTTTTGGGGGTAAGCCCGCTTTTCATGTCTTATGTTGCGTTTCTATTGCTTTTTGTGTTTTGCTTCATGTGAGTGATGTCTGTTTGATTTCATGAGCGTGTGCTATCATTTTGATGTATGTTATCTTGTAGAAGCACTATTTTAGTTTCGTTCGCATCTCACTACTATCACATGCATGACACTATTTTGCACGGACGGTCGCCATTACGGCGACTCGCTTCACACACATGCATGCTTTCCCGTTTTGTGAATTTTTCACTTATTGTTTGCATGAATTATCATTCACTCTTGTTTGCACTCATCTCACCATGCATTCAGAATTCTCATGTTTTCAGTCGCCCGTTGGCCGGTTTGGGCTACCTTGGCCCAGACCGTGCCCTACCCGGCTAGCATTGCACATTTTCGGAAGCGAAGGCTTTGCTTTCCCTCCAAAAATTATGCAAGTATGACCCAACATTGACCTCCAAACTTGCATTGCTCAATTCTTGGAGGCAATTTCCTGCTAGCCGCAGAAACTGCACAATTTAGTTTGTTGGTTGCATGTCACTGCTGACTGAAATTGTGCATTGTGCAGTTTCAGTCCTCAGCAGGACATGCTAGACTGTGCATTACGCAATTCCAGTAGTAAGTCAGCCTCATGACATCCTAGATTTTCCTTGCGCAATTTTGGCAGTCGATCTCCTGACCTCCCTGCGGAAATTGCGCAACATTCACAATCGATCACACAGGTACGTTGCAAGTCAGTCCTCAAGTTTGTGTTGGTTTTTGACTGAAAGATTGATTTCCATGAGTGTTGCTATGTCTCCAAGCATCACAAGTGTTCGTCTGTCTCTAAGCAGCACAAGTATAATGGACTTCAGGAGAGTAGAGTCAAAGGACATCGTTGAGATGCCAACAGGGTTTGCAGCCAAGAAAGTGTCTATGAGCTCGCCTACCTATGAAGACATCAAGTTGTTCATAGACAAGAACATCAAGATAATATGGCAGCAGCATCACAGCAAGCAGCACCATCAACAATAGCATGAGGTAGCACACCTGCACGCAACGAATGCAAGAGGGAGGTTATTGACAACACAAAGGCGGAACAAAGTTGCAAGCTCAAGCAGATCCACTTGTGATGAAAGAAACTTTGGAGACTGAGGCTATGAGGTGACGATGCAACATGAAGATTGCGTGTAGGCAGAGAACGGAATAGAGAAGGAGTTGCAAGTGTTGAAGCTGCAACTCAAGGAAGAACAAGAGTTGCATAGACGAGATAATGAGTTGCAATAGGAACAAGTACAGCAAGGGGCGCAACATGCTCAAATGGATGAAACTGTGCCCATACAAGTTATACATCCATCCCAGTAGTTGGCACGGAGCAGACAAGGTGAGCAGTGTTGTTGATCGCATGCAAGGGAATTCAACAACATGCATGTCATTGTGCACATGCATGCGATCCCACCCATTTGGCACACTCACCAAGGCGAAGACAAGAAGCAAGTCCCGCTGGAGCTGAGCATGTACTTTTACAAGTTGATGTGCACGTCCACTAACACATGCTTGGAGATCAGCACAAACATTATGCATAAACATCTTGTCGGTCCGGTTGAATCCAAGGACGGCCGTGCGCATGTTATTAGATGAGTTGGACAAAGCAGCGATATTAGTGCACCCGGATGCAACGAAGGCAAGAGTTTGCTTCAACAAGATGTCACCATTGAGTGCACGGACACCATCACGGATGACCAATCTTGGCATCAACTCACCACCTTCAACCATCACAAGGATGTCAAAGAGTTGGTCTAACCACAATGGTCTGAGTGTCAATGATGTCTTGTATGGCTTGCTCAAGCCATTTTGTCTCACATGGGCACATGTGAATTGTAATGTAATGTCTTGTCAAGTGGAAGTTCAAGTGTCGATAATTGAATGTAACAGTCATAGAGTAGATGAAGAGTCATGAGGGTAGATGAACTGTCACAAAGGGGAATGTTAAGGGCCACCCCACCCTTTGTTATAAATAGTCTCTCATAACTCATTGTAGAGGATTTTGGTTAGCCAAGCTTCCGATAAGACTATCTTAGAGAGAGCTTGGATAGTATTGTAACGAGCCTTGCTTCTCCATTGCACAGAGCTAGTATATCTCTTTGGAGGAGCAAGCGGTTGTGGCTGTAACATTCTGCTGTCGGAACTAGTGGTTGGACATGGATGTATTTCATGACTGGAACTTACACTTATTAATATAACAGAGGCAACACATTTCATGCATATGTTGTATTGTATTTCAGCTACCTTGAGTACTCTAAATGATATATGTATCTATTTTCTTATGCATGTATGTGTAACTATTTCTATATATGTATGTATGAATCTTTCTGAAATGTGTTGTTGGTTTAACCATCACTTTGGATTTCTAGCTAACTTGCCTTCCATGTTGTGATGCATCTTTGCTCGTGCGTTCCCTTCTTAACTCTGTGCTATCACAGGTTTCCAAGGGGTGCACTCACCTCACCTTCTGTGTGTTAGAACCGCTCATGCACCTTCCTTGACTTACCGCATATGTCACACCCTTGCTACCAACAGGGACATCTTACTTGCCTCTATGTGAAACCGTGGTCAAGGCATTACCATACAACCCATTGTTGGGACTCCTACACCAAACAATTTGAGGTCTAATTGGGACTTCTTACCCTGGAGATCCCCTGACATGTTGGCAGGTCCAACACCATCAACATTTTTCCACTAGAAGGAGGGCCAAATGGCAAGCTAAGTCCTCACATATGTTTTGACTCTCTGCATATCTATCATGACTAACTACAGATTTTCTCTTCCGGAGTGTATGTCTTATGGAAACAACTTCATTATCTCAAAAGAGCTCTTAGATAACTAGGCACATAAAACATACGATGGTGGAGGCTACGTAGCCTTTGTTAGGCATGCGGTCGGCGTTGTAGGCTCATGTGAAAGACATGGAATCTTTGAAGAATATATGACCTGGATGTTGTTCGTCTACATGCTTCATGGGCACCCAATGCAGTGGTGTGCCACACTTCTTGAAAAATATATTAATTCTCATGCTCATCTAGTTGCAAAGATAGACTGTGCTTTCAATCACTTTAACTATAAAGCATTCGATAAGGAAATTCTGAAGTTATGAAAAGCACCAGATGAATCCGTTGAACAGATTTATACATGCTTTTGTAACCTTGCATACCGATTTCCTGAAGATGAAATTGATTGGGAATTTCTCTATGGAAGATTTGAGTATCTTCTTCACATATCTGAAAATCCGAAATTCTTGAAATCATTTGAACCCCGCTCAGCACACTTCGGTGATGGAGCTGTGCAATCACAGGCAGGCACAGTTGTTATCACAAGTGACAGTCTGCCTTCACCTCATTAGACAGCTCCACCACTGTAGAGTGATGTGGGAGATCATGCACACACATTTTTTGAACTGTCACATCCTCCCATCCCACCTGCTCTTAATATCTGCACATATTTGGCTTGCAAGCCTGTTGGTTTTCATGTGGATTCATTCCCTCAACCTCTGTCCCACGTTCTGTTGATCCTCTGGATTGTACTACCTTGTGCTCTTCCGTTCCTGACTCCTCACCTATTGTGAACGAGGATCAAGTTGTCGACAGAGTTGGTGTTATGCAGCTAACTTGCACCATCATTCATGATGAGTGTGTGCGGGAATCTAAAGAAGAGCCCACGATGAAGGATGACTCCCTTCCATTCGTGCCTCACCCACTCTATCCTGACATCCCTTGTGATTCTGCCACTATTGATTTCCCCTATGAAAACTCATTTCTGAATGTTTCTACTTCTGATCATTCATAGGACACATTGGATGTCAGTCTATCATTACGTTGCGAAGAGGATACATCTTCCTTCGAAAATTTGTCCAATCTATCATTTCAGAAAACACAGAGGGTGAACACCCTTGCTTCTCATCTACCCCTCTGCACGATTCATCAAATCATGAGGATGCCAACAAACATCCTAAATTTTTTGATCTTGGTTATCGTGATCTATCCACTTCTTCATCTGATCACGATGTTGATTCAATCATTGTTAATATGTCTAAGACACTGGTCTACGATGATCTATTTGTCGACGAAGTCAAAACCCCCCATACCGTCGAGGCACTTCATCCCGAGCTAATGGTTATGTCAGGGCCTCGTTGTCCTGAGGTTGGTTTCACTTCCGATCAGGAAATTGTTCAAACATGCAAGACTTCTCATCACTCATCTATATGCATTGAAGAACAATCCAACAATCAGATTTCACTTCCTCCACTTGAAATACACGATCCCATCACTCATGCATTGGAGGAATCTTACTCAACAAGCACACATGCACAATGTAAGTGGTCTACCTTTCTCATGTTTGCGTGCATGTCATAGTCAATAGAATTCATACACTCAACATCTGCACGCAATGTAGCACAGCACCATGGCAAGTCCACAGACTGCATGTCATGTGTTTTCACTTAATTCTTTTCTGTGGACGCACTTAAGCTCGGAGTGTGTTAATATTCATCATTATATCCTTCATGCTTGTTGGTTTGCGCAATTGCAAGGTTCATGAACCATGCCTTCACCAACATGGGTCGGCCAATGTGTCGGTGGCTGCATTGGAAATATCACTTCACTTGATCAAGCCCATGCACTATTAGCTTAGGAGTAGGAGTAGTGTTTGTTTTTGAGTTGTTTGCTTGCATACATGTTTGCTTCTTTCTTTGTGTGTTTTCTTGCTTGCTTATTTGTTTGCTTACTCACTTTGCATATGCATTTTCTTCTGCTTCTTGCTTTGCTTTTTTGGTTTGTTTGCTTGTTTATGTTTGTAGGTTAGTCTCGCATGAAACCGTGTGTGACTCTTGAAACAAGTTGGGGAAAGTACAAAAGGCCTTGTGTAGCTATCACTACTTGGTTATATGTCATCCTACCTCTGTATGAAAAACTTGTTACCTTTCATCCATGACACGCCAATGGAAAATACACGCTATTTGAAGTGAACCTTGGTGAAAGCACAACACTTGCGCACTAAATAGTATCACCCACTCGAGTCGGTTGTTTTTGGGTTAATCCTTGTCAGCTCAGTCAAGTAGAGTAAGGTGAGGGGGAAAACCTTAACAAGCACGTCAGAGGTATATGCAAACTACTTCTTTGAAGGAACAACCTCTTCTGCTCTCAATAATTCAGGATCCCTCTTCCGCCTCTGAAAGGAATAAGTGCTATGCACAGTTATGAAAAATGAAAAGTGAAAAATTTCGAAAAAATGGAAAATGAATAAGGCGAAGGAAGAGAAAGGCTTCCTGCACAGAGAAGTGATGCAAGTAAATCCACCAGGGTACTGACTGGGCTCATTGGCAGCAGAGCGATGCTTTTGTTCCTGCGTGACTCTGTCGAGGTACTGTCCAGACCTACTGGCAGTGGAGCAACACCAAAGATGAAACTAAAACTCTGATGACTATACTACTTGTGCACCAATATACCCCTCATCCCCGATCGAAAAAATTGTGTTGGCTTGGCTTGGAATGTGTGTCTACTGACCAAGGGCTTGGAAGATGCTATATCTTACAATTAAGCAAGTATGGAAACCAAGACGACCAGAGAACTGAACAATACTTCCGAAGGTGTTAGACTTGCTTTTCATGAACAAGGTCCATTCATAGAGTTGGAGTTCTACCGTGTGTTCGCCAAGTGTTGTAGTGGCTACAACCACCCTCTAAAATTTTGCCTTAGCTTCATTTTGGAGCCTCCTTACCGACCATCCTCAACGGCATATCTTGCACTATCAAGCACATCAACTTTAGTTATTTCATAGAGTCTTGTCACCCTGTGCATGCAAGTTTGTTCCACCCCCTTCACAGGCTGCTTTCCGGAATTAGTGTCAATTGCTAGTTGAGCAGCTCCCTTTGGGAATTGCACAATTCTGGAGGGGAACCATCCTTCTATCCATAAATTGCGCAACCCAAGCTGGGCTCCAGAATTGCACAATTCTTCCTCATAATCTTCCTCTAAAAAATTATGCAATTCATCCCAATACAGCTACTCAGCAAAGAAATTGTGCAATTCTAGGCAGCAGTCGCCTGTTGCTCCTAGAAATTGTGCAATCCCTTTCGGACAGCCAACACAGTAGCTAGCAGAAATTGCGCAAATCCAGCTAGGCAACCTGCTGAGCTCAAAAATTGAGCTAGTCAGATAGGCTTCCTTGAGAAAATTGTGCAGTTTGACCCAAGAGAGCTGCTCAGCCCAGAAATTGCACAATCTTGGGAGGCAGTCACCTGTTACTCCCAGAAATTGCACAATCCCTCTCGAACAACCATCTTTGCTCAGCCCAGAAACTACGTTGATTTTCATCCCAAGCTTGCAGATTGTTGCATGTGCCCTCAGGTTGACCGGTTCCCTCTAGGACCGAGAAAAACTGATTTGCATGCATGGACTGCTTCTCCCAAGGCAACATGCAAAGGCATCCCTTGATTCAGGGATCTATGTTTAGCAGCTAGAGGTTGCATGCAAGGATCATTTCAGAAACCTCCCGCCAAGTGTTGCTTTACCTAGATTTGTGGCATGCGCGTCACAACCTCAATTTTATCGAAACTCATCAACCAGATGTTGCAGAGCTCATTCCTCACATTGACCTTGTAGCTCTGACATCCCACATTGCATATAGGAGTCGTGGACACATTCAGCTCAGTTGTTTTGGGGATAAGCCCGCTTTTCATATCTTGCGTTGTGTTTCTATCGCTTTTTGTGTTTCTCTTCGTGTGAATGTTGTTTGCTTGATTTCAGTGAGCGCTTGCTATCATTTTGATGTATGTTAGCTTGTAGAAGCACCGTTTCAATTTTCGTTGGCAGCTCACTGTTGTCGCATGCATGACACTGTTTTGCACAAACGGTCGTCATTGCGGCGACTCGCTTCACATACATGCATGCTTTCCCATTTTCTGAATCCTGCACTTATTGTTTGCATGAATAATCATTCACTCTTGTTTGCACTCATCTCACCATGCATCAAACTTGTCATGTTTTCAATCACCTATCGGCCGATCTGGGCTACCTTGGCTAGGACCGTGCCTTGCCCAGCTAGCATTGCGCAATTTCGAAAGTGAAGGATCTACCTTCCCTCCAGAAATTGTGTAAATTTGGCCCAGCACTAACCTCCAGACTTGCATTGTGCAATTATTGGAGGCAGTGTCTTGCTGGCCCCAGAAACTGCGCAATGCAGTTTGCTGGTTGCATGTAACTTCTGACTAAAATTGCGCATTGCGCAATTTTAGTCCTCGGTAGGCCAGGCTCAACTATGCATTGCACAGTTCTAGCATTCATTCATCCTCCTGACGGCCCGGACTATGCCTTGCGCAATTTTGGCAGTTAGTCTCCCAACCTCCCGGCGGAAATTGCGCAACCTTCACGATCAATCACACATGTATGTTACAAGTCAGTCCTCAAGTTTGTTTTGGTTTTCAACTGACAGATTGGTTTCCATGAGTGTTGCTATGTCTTCAGGCATCATAGGTGTTCATCTGTCTCTCATGAGCACAAGTCAAATGGCCTTCAGGAGAGCAAAGTCAAAGGACATCGTTGAGAGCCCAACGGGATTTGCAGCCAAGCAAGTGTCTATGAGCTCGCCTACCTATGAAGACATCAAGTTGTTCGTAGACAAGGACTTCGAGATAATATGGCAGTAGCATCACAGCAAAAAGCACCATCAGCAATAGCAAGAGGTAGCACACCTGCATGCAATGAATGCAAGACGGAGGTTGTTGACAACACAAAAACAAAGTTGCAAGCTCAAGAAGATCCACTTGTGATGAAAGAGACTTTGGAGACTAAGGCTATGAGGTGATGGCACGACATGAAGATCATGTGAAGGCAGAGAATGGAACAAATAAGGAGTTGCATGTGCTGAAGCAGCAATCAAGGAAGAACAAAAGCTGCATAGATGAGAAGCAGGAACATGTACATTAGGGGGCACAACATGCACAGACAGATGAAACTACGCCCATACAAGTTATAGATCCATAACAGAAACTCGCACGTAGTAGACAAGGTGAGATGTGTTGTTGATCGCATGCAAGGGAATTCAGCAACATGCATGTCATTGTGCGCACACATGCGATCCCACCCATTTGGCACATTCATCGAGGCGAAGACAAGAAGCAAATCCAACTGGAGTTGAGCATGTATTTTGACAATTTGATGCGCACAGCCACCAACACATGCTTGGAGATCACTACAAACACTATGCATCATCATGTTGTCGGTCCGGTCACACCCAGGATGACCATGCGCATGCTATCAAGTGAGTTGGACGGAGGAGCCATATCAGTGCACCCGGATGCAAAGAAGGCAAGAGTTCGCTTTAGCAAGATTTCGCCATTGAGTGCACGGACACCATCACGGACGACCAAGATTGGCATCAGCTCACCACCTTCGACCATCAGAAGGATGTCAAAGAGTTGGTCTCACCACAACAGTCTAAGTGTCAGTGATGTCTTGTATGGCTTGCTCAAGCCATTTTGTCTCACATGAGCACATGTGCATTGTAATGTAACATCTTATCAAGTGGAAGTTCGAGTGTCCATAGTTGAATGTAACAGTAATAGAGTATATGAAGATTCATGAGGGTAGATGAACTATCACAAAGGGGAATGTCAAGGGCCACCCCACCCTTTGCTATAAATAGTCCCTCATAACTCATTGTAGAGTCTTTTGGTCAACCAAGCTTCCAATAAGACTATCTTAGAGAAAGCTTGGAAAGTATTATAATGACCCTTGGCTTCTCCACTGCACAGAGCTAATATATCTCTTTGGAGGAGCAGGCGGTTGTGGCTATAACATTATGCTGTCGGAACTAGTCGTTGGACATGGATGTATTTCATGACTGGAACTTACACTTCTTAATATAACAGAGGCAACACGTTTCATGCATATGTTGTATTGTATTTTAGTTATCTTAAGTACTCTAAATGATATATGTCTTTGTTTTCTTATGCATGCATGTGTAGCTATTTATGTATATGTATGTATGAATCTTTCTTAAATGTATTGTTGGTTTAACCATCACTTTGGATTACTAGCTAGCTTGCCTTCCATGTTGTTATGCATCTTTGCTTGTGTGTTCCCTTCTTAACTTCGTGCTATCACAAGTTTCCAAGGGGTGCACTCACCTCACCTTCCATGTGTTAGAACTGCTCATGCACCTTCCTTTACTTACTGCATCTGTCACACCCTAGCTACCAACAGGGACATCTTACTTCCCTTTGTGCGAAACCATGGTCAAGGCATTACCGTACAACCCACTGTTGGGACTCCTACACCAAATGGTCTGAGGTCTAATTGGGACTTCTTACCGGGGATATCCCCTAACATGTTGATGGGTTCAGCATGTCAACAAGTGGCTATCATAGGATTTTGAAGCTAGAGGAGAAGGCCATAAGGTCAGTCAATTTTTAGTTTGAGTTTGGTCTTTTTGCATTTTGACTCCACTACCCAATGAATAAGGCTACCTAGTCTGCGGGGTTCTTGACACCTCCAAGGAGCTAACATCCCCAGCTGGATCCAATGTTAGTGCCTTTCAGTCAAGTTAGTCACTGGTGATCAAATGTGCTCTTACAAAGTTTTTTATTAGAGTTTCAAGTCAAATTTTTATGGTTTCAAATAGCTTTTCAATAAAAATTTGGTCGCTGGTTAGGAAGGTTCAGTCTTTACTACTCCTTTCAGTTCCATGGTCAATTAATACCATCTTGGTCAATTCAAATTACTATTAGAAGAGTCCCATAGTCATTATGGTCATAATTCATCTCATAAGCCCATGCTAGGTCACCACTAGGTCATAAGGTTAATTTCTGAAAACTGGTCATTTTACCATTGAAAACCATTTTATAAAGAAGTAGTAAAAGTTAAGTTGGGAATAAATGTTTTAAATCATGTTTCTATTTCATTTTTAATGAAATACTTTCATAGAGTCATGAAGTTGAATTATGAAATTCAAGTTATGAAAAATGATGGTGGGTCCACTACCACATGTATGTAAAAAAAAATGATTTCCACAATCTACAAAAGAGTCCCACTCACTCTCCATTTGCTCATTCCATTTTCCAAGACATTACTCCAACCAAACAAGTCAAATTTTCTAGATAAGGATCAGTTTTTGCATGCCAAAGCCAAGTTTCTCTTTTGTGTTGTGCAAATCCTCATGTTGTGCTACGCAAATCCTGGCACTACTACGCTTTTCATCCAAAGGATACAAACTTCTTTGCAGTGATTTCTTTCATCACATTCAAGTTGTGTTGTAGTAAATCCAGGTTGGTAGCCTTTCCATTGCTCAAGTAAACTCTTAATTGTGTTGTTATGTTTCATTTCCCTCTCCTAGGGTTTTGAAAACAGTTTTCAAGGTTCATGATTTCCATGGTTAAATTGTTATTAAAAATTGTATCTTGATGTTCATACACCTTCTCCTATCCTAATCACACCTTCCTAAACACCCTCTATCAAACCCCTCCTTAAATTCCATCATTTTTACATAAACCCTAGCCAGAGTACACTTTCTTAACCTTGGATTGTGTTTCTCTTTTTTGAAACCCTTCCCCTCACCCAAATTTGAAAATTCCACCTTTCTTATCTCCCTAATATCCCTCACTATCCTCCCAAATTTTCCCAAAATTTTACCAATTCCCTATCCCTTTCATTTCCCTAATTTCCTCAAACTATCAAAATCCCTTGTTTTCCTACAAGTAAAACCCTAGTTTCTCTCCTATAAAGCTAGGTGTCATCATGGAATCTGAAACCTCTGAAAAAAAGAGACATAAAGGAGGTTAGGTCATCAGATATGAACCTACCTCATCTCAAGAGATCTTGTCATCTCCTTTCATCAAAAAATAATTTTAAGATTCAGGTTGTCTTGCCTTTTGCGAGAGAATTGAGCAACTGAAGTTTCATGATCAACTGACCAGTGCTTTTTCCACCAAATTAAGAAGGGATAAAGTGACTATAACAGTAGTTGAGTTCAATGTTTCAAGGAAGATCATCTCCACATCCACAGGGATTCCAAACACTGGATAAATTTAGTTCAAGAAAAGAGATATTGACCTTCAAAGTTACAAGATGTACTTGAAAACACCATATAAGGCAGCGCCAAAACATGTTTTTCCATTCAAACATTTGTTCAACAGATATGCCCCTCTTGTGAAATTGATAATGAAATATTTTACATGTGAGGGCTGGTATTCAAGGTTGTATCAATACCACATGAGGCTTTTGATGCATTTCACCGGTGTTCAACAACTCAACTTGTCTTACTAGTTGTACAAAAGCCTAACAAAAATGACAGAGAAGGTACAAAAGATGGGAGAAAATCATCATACTAGTCTATTTCATGATGGCTTGGAGAAAATTCTAGTTTGTCATCAATTAGCAAAGGTAAATTCGTCTTGGGATGGTTTTTCAAATTCAGTTTTTCCTCCATCTTCTCCAGCTATATCTAGTGATGACCTATCTTCTCCTCTAAACTCACCAGTACAACAAGAAATTACTTCTTCAATCTGACCTATCAAGAGGAATTATAAGGTAGAAGTGGCTAAGACTTACTCCAGAGGTGAAAGGCTTGTGTTTGCTCCAAAGATCATTGAAAGGGCCAAGCCTACAGCAGGTGAATAGAGAGCATCCCCAGAGCATAAGGAATTCACTCATCTAGGTACCAATGTGATAGATGTGGAGAAAGGCCATGAGTACAAAGTTGAAAAGAAAATCATAAGGGATAAGGAGGCTAAGATCAAAAATTTAGAAGACAAGTTGACAAAGGAAAATGCTTTAATAGCATGCTTAGAACAAGAAAACATGCAATTTAAAGTAAATCAAATGATCCAAAACTAACACATAGCCTATTTGAAGAAAGAGGATGTAAAGGGAAAATCAGTGGCTGAGTTGGATGTTTCAGAAGGCAAAGGAGAGAAAAGCACACCAGGGAGACCAAGAACAAGAGCCTTCAAGAGAGCCCTTGAGCTACAAAAAGAAGTTTCTCCACCCAGAGGCCAGATCATTGTTGATGACTTAATTAAAGAGATCAATGTAGACAAAGTATATTGGCTTGACAAGGTCAATGGCCACCTAGAGAAGCTTCTCAAGAAGAAAAGCAGGGACAAAAAATTGCAAATACATATGGCTATGTAATACTACACAAGAAATAGGGTATACTAAGTCAAAATTAAACAATTGAAGAAAAGGCTTAAGGAAACCCTAACAAACCAAAAAGGACAAAGAAAATCTTGATCTGCTTGTTGAGGCCTCCCTCATGGCATGACATGTCATATGATGGCTTCACTTGAAACTTTTGAAGAATTTTTGAGAACTTTTTTCCATCTTGAAATTTTTAGTGGTCTTTAGCCTATTTTAAAACACAGAGGCAGTTATATGTGCAGCGCCTAGGCGCTACGCTTTTTCCTCAGCCATCCAAATGCCAAAAACTTTACATGGTTGGATAGATAATCACTCCTACATGTCATCTATCCACTTGGGGTGCCTTGTCAGCAAAATAGTTGAGAGGAAATCATCAAAAATAGGTCAAAAAGCCACTTTCTGCCACTATTTTGAAGCAGGCGCTGCGCATATCGGAATAGCCTTGGAAAAATAAGTTTTATCCTAGTTGGGGTGTCCAAATTACCTTCTTGAAGAGTCTAATGACAACTAGAGATCCATAGCTTTCCAATGAGCTAACAAGTTCTAAATTTGTAGCATAGGAAGGCCTCCAAAATCCTCCTGCAAGATGGCGCTATCCATATGTCTCAAGGCGCTACACATATCCCTGACGGCGCTGCGCATACCCCTGTGACAGTTTTTCCTCAGCATTTCTTCAACATATTTTGACTTGATGACGTAATTTCATTAGTTCGATGTCTTGATGATGTAATCATGGATAAATTAGCATAATATGTTGTTTTTATGCTAGATTAGGCCTCATTTATGAAGAAAAACTCAAATCAATGTCTAAGAGAAAAGTTTGTTTTCAACCTTCTCACTCTCACTTGTTGGTTGAGATATTCTTGGAAATTGTTCCACCACTCATGGATTCGACTCCTGAAGGTGGGGAAACTGTTTATATTAGTCTATATGTATCATTTTCTCAGCCAGAGAGAAGGGGTGGACATTTGAGGAGAGAACTCTTGTAACTTGTGCTTCAGCATTTTCAGGAAATCAAAAGAATAGTTGCAACTATTATCTAGGAATTCATGTGCAATGAGTTTGTGATCTTGTTTTTTATTTGTTATAGTTTCATATGAAAGATATTCATCTTCTCTTTCCATTCATTGATTTCTTCAGTGGTTTTTCCTAAGTTTATAAGCATAATTATTTTCATAAAGCTATGTTTTGATGGAATTATCATTATATGCTATTTTCTTTCTTGCTTAATGAATTCATTATATATATGCTCATTAATACCTCTTATGTACTTTGAAAACTACACTACACGAACAACCCTAAGCCATCACAAAACTATTTCTATCTTGATCCTTTATATCTTTGTTGTTGATACCCTTTTGATCCTTTGACCTAGTTACGTGGTTTTCATCCCTTGTTTCAACATCAAAACCCTAAATTTTCAAACCTATCTGAGCCTAGCATATCTAGCCTAAAATCCTTTTATATTCCAGTCAATTATTTGGCTGTGATCTCATAGAAAGAGCGCTCTTTGGCTTGGTAGGGATAGATACCAAACTGAAAGCTTGGTCTGTGGTTACCTTCATCGATTCCTCTCAACCTGGGACATTGTGGGGGATAAAACCAGGCATCATTGAAAATGAGCGTGCTTGAAGCCTTATATAGTAGGAGGTGTAATAATCCTATGAGTTTGAGTAATCTAATGGATAAAATTATGGTTGGCCTAGAATTTCTTAGGGAAATGAACAACAAGTTGTGAAAATTAGGTAGAATCTGAAACCCACCCAAGACAAACAGAAAAGTTATGTGGATAGGCATAGACTTCATAAAGAATTTAAAATTAGGGAAGTTATTAAGAAGAGCTTAGTGAAATTATACAGTTGTGTCAAACTAGCAATGGGTTATTATGGATCATTTGAGATCCTTGAGAAGACCGGTTATGTTGCATGTAGGCTTTCATTACCTACATCTATGCATATTCATGATGTATTTCATGTATCTTTGCTTGAAAATTATATTCTTGGTATTGATCACGTGATTGACTAATATATGACCCAAGAGGAACCAGAAGGAGATTTCTAGTTCCAACCAATATGGATTTTGGACAAGATGGTCATAGTTCTTTGAAATTAAGCCGTCAATATGGTAAAGGTACAATGGACCTTACTCGGTCATGAGAAGGATACAAAGCGAGAAGATGTAATGAGGGAAGAATACTCTCATCTTTTTTATTGATATGTTGTACATAAATGTATAAATATATCATGCATTGAGGATGATGCATAAATAAGGGGGTTGAGGAATGTAACACCCCTATCCATTTATTATCTAGGTGGATATTGGTGGCCACCCGCCTATTCCACCTAGACCCCCTAGTCAATTTCATATGTTTCCTTGTTCATTTCAACATTTACTATTGTTAGTAGTTTTTGGGTCCTAAACTTCCAGAGCAGTTTTGACCCCCTAAACGACGTTTTTTGGGGGTCCACAATAGGCCCATAGTCATAAGTAAGTGCTTACGACAAAACCTATAGTACTTGGCAAGACCTTTTCAACAAGGTATCGCATGCGCCAAACAAAGATAATATGACCAAGTTACTACCCCGGGAAGTTGGTTATCGAACTAACCCTAACGGGGCCCACAAACTCTTGGTGTTACATCTCTTGGGGTTAGGGTTTTGGTTTTTTAGGGTTTTCTCATGTTTTCCAATAATAAATAATCCCTTGAGCCTCATTGTAACACATTTCAGAGGCATGTAGCCTCCACATCTCTTCTTAGAGATAAGCTACCATCATCCAAGCTATCTTATTTCGATTTTGTTTGTAAGCATAGTTTAGTATATTTCTATTATTGAAATGAAGTGTTTTTCTGCTGCATCGTTGTGTTTATGATTGTATCTGTAAGTTGTTGTGTTCCTGTTTAAGTTCGGATCAATCTATGGAAATTTAGATATATGTACAGTGATATTTAGGTTAGTGAGCCGACAATGTGTGAATGACAAGATGTTGAGCCAAGGTTGTTTTAGGGGCCTTTATGCCCATTTATACATGGTTTTATATTTTTGGAGCGAATATGTTAGGTATATGTGCCTTTAGTGATTGTGAGATTGGAGAGCCTAGAAATGTGATTATGAGGTAATTACACATATATTAATAAAACAATAGTTGGCTATGGAGCCACTCCACAGAAAAGAGTATCGGGGGGAGGGGGAAAACTCGATAAAAAGGACAATAGTTCTAATATGTTTTGGTAGAAAAAGGCAGTTAGGGCCCATGTGGCTTTGGAGGATGTGACATGACGAGGAAAAGCCATACATATAAACTAAATGTACGTGTTTCCTAAGGGAAGCTATGGTTACGAATTAGTCGACGATTCCTGGGGTTGGACTATGTAACTAACATTGATGTGGTTATTCAGTTAACCACACTGAATTGGATGCATCCTAGTTTTGAGAGCCTTGGTGGCTCTGAGAGCTTGGTGGATCCAGTTATGGCTTAGTGGCCATGAAGTTCTGGTAGAACTTGATTTGGAGATAGTTAGTGTGTCCCAGGATTGGATTCTAACACTAACTAGGTGTTATAGGCCATTTTTTCGTATCTTGTCAATATGCTTGCAAACTGGATCAATCCACATCTGTGAACACCTTATCATCATCCCTACAAAAATCCCTAAGCATGACTCTTCCAAGTCCCTGAGTTTTTTGGGCTGACTACTTCATTTCAATGCTTTTAAGGCCTAGTGCACCCTGCCTATTTAGGGACCTACGTTCAGCAACAGGTAGCTTCCTTCTTCACCAGTGCTGATTAGCAGTAAGTTTTCCCTTGCTCAGGGTGCATTTCTTCTAGAAATCCGGGAAAATTAAAAAGAATCATGAATTGTCCTCTTTTAGAAGCTTCCAGGGCTTGTTTTAACCATTTACCTTGGATAAGAAGTTTGAATCGTATCTAATCCTACCTTGGAGACTTCACCTCTTATCCCTTGAGCTCATCCTCCTACCTTAAGTGGATCTCAAGTCTAAATTGGTAAATGGATAATAATTCATGAACTATCATCCCTCTCCTATAAATTTACTACCATATACAACATCACAGTTGGCTTTTGGAAATTGATCATGCCCTCATGCTGCTGCCTTGAATCTAAGAGAGTCATCATCTTCATGCATTAGGGTGACATTGAGGTGTTCTTTGTGACAAGGAAGGACAAGTCAACTTGGGGAGATCTCTACAAGATAAACTATTATTCTTGGTTGTAACCTCTCTCCTGTTTCTATTAATACAAAGAGTATATTGTTTTCCTATATGTGTTATGTTACGTTTACATTCATCTATTTCAATGCCTCGTTGATTCATTGAATTGAGTAACTGAATTATGCTATGTAGATGTTGTGGATCTTTGGCTTGTTGTGATTGTGTGTGTAGGTTCTAATTATAGAAATTGGAGCTACGATTGGAGCTTACAAGCCGAGAGGAAAGTGAAGCTTGCAACATATCCCAAGTAACCCTCTTTCCCAATATTCAATTTCTCTCAGGGGAACTTCATATTCTTTTATTTTTGTTGTTCTAGACCAATCCACTAGGTCTAGGGAAGGTACTTTTGTCCAAAATCATAAATTTTACATAACACTAGGGTTATTCACTTTGGTTGGTACGGTACTTGAACATCTAGAGAGTAGCATAGCTCCTAGAGTTGTAGGCTAAGACCATTCTGGCTGGTTGTAAGGTGCCCTGGAAGGTGGGTAATGGGCACTTCCAAGGGACTCGGGTTGTGCCACTTGGATGCAAGTCAAGGGAACATGAGCTTGTGGTTGGAGATTGAGGTTGATGGGGTTGGTACCTTGGCCAATGTCTATTATTTATGTTTGGCTTACAATTATTGCATGTGGAGTTGCAATCCTAACTTGGGGGTGACCCATGACTGAGATTTATGAACCACATAGTTTATGGATGGGTTGAACGTGGAGAGCCCGTAGCTAGTTGGCTTTCTTTCACAGGATAAGTGATGATGTTTTGTGTGTATTGATTTATATTCATGTATTGTGCTATATTTGGAATGTGTAATGAAACTCTAGTTTCAAGATTTTGTGTTCTTTTATTTAATTATTTCATATTTTTTCTGATGGCATTCATGTGTGCATAAAATATATGTGTGAATACTACATTATGGCATTCTATTTTACATTTATGCTAACCATACAATGCCAAGTTCAAGACCATCCATGGAAAGGTTAGTGTTTATCTCACTTCGGTAATAAATTTATACAGATTTAAGCAGTGTGGGTGTGGTAGCATTACCCAACTTGGGGTCGAGGATTTACAATTCAAATGAGGATAAAAGTAAAAGTTAGGCCATTGTCCAAAAATATGTTCATTAGACCTATTTTTTGTATGGGTATTTTCAATAACATATTTTAATGGTGCACATTTTTTATGTATATGCACCAATGTGCTTTTATCTTTAAAACATTTTGTGAATGTAAGTTGGAAAAAATTATGCACACTTTTATCATTAATGAACACAAATATCCATAAAAATAATAATAATAATAATAAGTTGTAATTTTTATTTATTTATTTTATTAAATATGTTCCTATAGAAGAAAACCTAGTCCTTATTTTATTATTTTCTAAAATTTAGAGGGGGAGATTGTGAAAGACAAACCTACCAACAAACGCTTTGGAGAGGGCGTAGATTTTTGAAAATATAAATTTGTAATATATCACTGTAGATCACATACAAAATTGCAAAGGACAATTCTCAAATATATCACTTCATCCTATTGATTATATCAAACAATTTTCTAGATGTGTGTTTATTAAAAAAACCCTAGTCCTTATGTCATTCATTTGCCAAATTTTATGGGAGAAATTTATACAATAGAGGTTTACTAACAAATATCTCTTCATGTATGTGATTTTAGCACATTCTCTTGAAATCCATAGCTTTCTTGTTTCTCTTAGGGTTTTCTTTACTTGTGATACTTTTTTGGACATTAATATAATTATTTTATCTTATTTTTACTTGTACATGGGGTCTTTGGTGTCCATTGCAATGGGACCACTCATTGCATCATATCCCAAACCATGTGATGTTCATTTTAATTAGAAAAGTGTTTCGCATTTATTGGTGTCCATGGGAATATAATAGCACACTTGTGCATTTTGAATGGCTAATGGAACTAATAGTCGCAACATCTTTTAATGTCGAAAAAAACATTATGTTTTTAAATTTGTTGCAATGTTGCAAGTTCATTGATGCACAATAATAGCAATGAGGCACCACTGTTATTACAATGTCCAAGAAAAACATGTTTAAAATTGTAATAGTAGTGTTGCATATACTAGAGTGTATACATATGTACTTCACACTTGTTTATAATTATTTATAAGGCATTTGTTTTTTTTTTTGTAAAACAATATTTCATAATTTCTATATCTCTTGATTCCTTCTAAAAAAAATAATAGAAGATGGTTGATATGAGTTCAAAGAAAAGAACTTATTGCAACGAGACGGACGATAACTCATCCCAACAACAAACCAAGACAAATTCTTTAAGTTTTATGAAACTTTTTGTATATTGGAATTATCTATGGGTTCAAAATAAAGATGTGTATTGGTTAATATGTGTCATGCAGAGAAAAAGCTTGAAGAAACTCAATAAGATTATTTGCAATCTAAGTGTAAAAGAGCATGAAAGCCTTATGGAAACGTTGCAAAGAGATAAATTGCTATGAGGATCTCAACGTAATGAAAATGATCTTTTTTTCACTTTTTACTAAAAATGAATTTCTTAACATTGATTGCTAACATGTTTTAAACCCTTGATTTCACATTCTTTTAATATTTTGTATGGAACAATAGCAAGGGAATGGAATGTCATCCTAAGAAGATAAAAAATACAAAAGATGTAAGTAATGATAAGTTAATCCTTTTTAATCAAGAATGGTGTCAGAAGTTAATAAGAGGGGGGAATGGTTTTAAATAACTATGAGGTTTCTAATGGAATAAGCATATAGACATATTTCAATTCCAATACAAAAATCAATCTAATCACTCTAAGAACTAGGTTACATTTAAATTGCATGAGACATTTTCGAAGCAATGGTGATTTGTAAACTACCATGGATAACCCATTGGGTAGTTTATGCACAATAGATCTAATAAAAATATTTTGAAATCTAAAATCTATACTATGAGAGTTAATTTTCTTTAGATTTTATAGATTTATTACATTGTTATTTTCTGTATATGCATGCAATGTGGAAAATAGTGAATAGATAAAACAATCACTCACAAACCACAATAACACCAAGATATGACCTGGGAAACCCTTTCGAGAGAAAACTCCACTAAAAGGTAAGGTTTCTCTACTCTTTCTTTCTCTTCATGGAAATGGTGCAAATACAAACGAGTGAGACCTGTGGCCCATGGGTTGCTACAAAACAAAAATTCTCTTTATTCTTCCCTCTCTCTATCTGCTCTCAACTACTCTACTCTCTTGTGGTACAAAATGCGCTAGAATATAATTAAACCCCTTTTTCCTCCTAGTGGTATAGTTATAACATAATTTGATAGCTAACTAGGGTTAAATTTGATCCATTCAACTCTCAATATGATTTTGAATATATATATATATATATATTATATATATATATATATATATATATATATATTATATATATATTATATATTATATATATATATATATATATATATATATATATATATATATATATATATATATATATAATATATATATATATATATATTATCATAGTTACCATGTAGCTAACTCCTTTTCCATGAGTAAAAGGGGTTCCCCTTTTCCATGAGTAAAAGGGGTTGACATGACATCCTCTTGAATTATTGTGGTTAAACACAATAGGTCAACTTCCATGAGGCATAACTTGTGCATCTGAACTCTAATTAATGCAATACTTGCATTATTGAAATGTGCTTAAGTGTAGAATATAAGTAGGGTTGCTACTCTTAAGAGGAAAAATACCCCCCCCCCACCCAAAAAAAAAAAAAACAAAAAAAAAAACATTTTTAAGGCCTCAAACTGGCTCCAAAAGGTTTCTAACCCCAATTCTACAAACTATGGCTTGCCACTAAAATTACTCGTGTAAGCTAATTTCTTTAATTTTTCTAACTTGAAAGCATTTAGTTGGATGAGAAACAATATAATGATCCAATTATAGATCACACTTCACCATTTTTGGAGGTTTTTGGTCCCCAAAATCTTTTACTAAATTAGATGAGGAAATTTTTCCTCAACCTTCTCCCTGAAGTACCATTTAACCTTTCCTTGAAATTGTCCTTTCAACCCGATCTGGAAAAGGTTATGTTATCCTTGTCTTGTAATTCTAGAGATATTTTACAAAATGGTATCATTTTTCAACTTCGCATGAGCATCTAGTTCTAAATCCTCTATAGAAAATAGTACTTGCTCCTCCACCTGATCCAATATGGAAAGCTCATAGAGTTTCAAATTTAGCATTCACTACTAAGTAAATGCACATGTATGCAGGTAGACTGAGTCTATAGGCATTATCTCTCACATTTTCTAGTATCTCTAAGGGTCCACATTCCCAAACCTTGATTTTCTTACCAAAACCCGCCTCTCCTTTTTCAACTATAACTATATTGTGTCTCCCACCTTGAATAACTTATTCATTTTGTGTTGATCATACCTAGCCTTGTACTTTTCATGATACTTACTTAGTGTCTCCTATATTTGTATATGGATCCACCTTATCTTATCCATAAATTTATCCGCCCTTAAAGCATATCCTATGAGATACTCTCTCTCCTCCTTTCTTCCCATATGCAATATCCAAAGGTGAAGGTGGAAAATATCCAAAACAAGTTTCAAATGGGGACTTACTAGTAGAAGCATGAAGTGCTCTATTATAACAGTGTTCTATATACAACATATTTTCATCTCAATTCTTTAGATGCTTTTGATTGTAACCCCTCAAAAGCTACCCCAAAGTTATGTTGACTACTTTTATTTTCCCATATGTCTATGGATGGAATGTTGTAGATCTCTTCAACTTCATGTCCATCATCTCCCATAAGGTAGTCCAAAATGTACTACTAAATCTTGTGTCCTTGTCAAACATGATGCTCCTTGGTATCCTGAAGTGCACCCATACATGTCCAAAGAGTAAGTGTGTTTCTTCTTGCCCACTAATAATCCTTTTACAATGAATGATAATGTACATCTTTCTAAACACTTCAACTTCCATGTATAGGTAATCATGTCCCTTCCTGGTAGTTCGTAAACATCCCACAAATTCCATGGAAATTCTTTCCCAAGGACAAGTGGGTACAAGTAAGGGACAGTATATGCCATGTTTCCTATTACTAGGCTTGTTGGTATGGCACAGTGTACATCCTCCTATGAAACTAGCTTCAAACACACCTTCACTAGCTCAAAATCATTGACAAGCCAACCAAATCCTATTTAACACACTCACCACTGAGGAAACGAGTTAGAGTATTTTTATAATAAATATTACATTTGGTTAAATTATTAATGAAAGTAAAAAAAAATAGCTAATAAATTTTCCTATATATTAATTTTAAATAGTTTCCAACCATCACCCTAACACATCTAACTATAATCTAACACATCTAATATCTCCAACATTAAATGGAAGTGTTATAAATTGCTTTTTTTCTTCCTCTCAAATAAAACTAGCGAGGGTGATATTGTCTACAAACCTTTGATAAAATATATGTCCAAAACAAATTTTAGTGGAAATAGAGGTTTGACTTGATATACAAACATTCAAATGACAATATGCTCTTCTTTTTCCTCATGTATCCATTTTCCCCATAAGAATTTTTGGGTATTTCGAGGATATTATCACAGGCTCATGCCCTGTTATTAGATGGTTGAATTTTTTGACAAACAAGTCTTGTACTTAACAAATATGAGAGGTGGATTTATGTATCCATAAGATGGTGTACTATCATTGGATTGGATTTATGTTAGGATTCAAATTTATTTTATAGGGTATTCCATGAAATGAATTGCTAGAAACAATGTTCATTATCATGTAGTTGTTTAAAGAATCGTTAGGTCTTGAAATAATTAACTAACCAATGTTGAGACAAAAATAAAGTATGTAAAGAACTAATATGAGTATATTAGCATCTCACCCCATCACCTAAGGAAATAACCAAAAAAAATCTCTATGAGTCCTGACGAGTATAGTGATATTAATGAAAGACAAACTAAATGGGATTTGAGCAAATCACATCATGAATTCTCGAATGATATTCATTTCGCCACCCTAGGAGTCTAGAAAAGTGTCAGCTTCAAATAACTTCAGCTACTTGGTGGTCTCCAGTGGCTTCAATATTTTCCTAGATATTTTAGGATTTAATGGAATGGGGTTATTCTTTAAGTCGAGTTGATAGTTTTGGTCTTAGCATCAAATTGACAGGCACACCAATTAACAATTTATCTGCAATCAAATACTTTTGAAACGCATACACCATTTTCCAATCTTATACTCCATATTTTAGTATTTTTCAACTCCTCTAGGGCCAAATATAAATACCATTGATATGCAACTAACGAGTGGAAGTTCTTGTCCTGACGAGCTAGAGAGTTAGTTGTATCCCTAAAAATTGGATCCTTTCTTTTTGTCATCATATTGTTTATTTCTTCAATGTACTTAGGAAGATACAAATAGTTAAATATCCGTTTTATGGTAGAATTTAATGGTATATTACTTCTTGACAACCACCATCATCAGGCCATGCGAGAATGATAATGAGAAGTTAATAACTTATGGAAAGTATCTAAGAGGTGTGTTGGTAGGTAATTCACATAGTACACAATACCAAGCACTTATATTTACCTCAAGGAGTTGACTTTCTTGAATGAACTTTCAATTAGCCTCAAAAGAAGTAAATGGTTAATATCCACTAAGTATGGAATAAGGTGGCCAAGTGGCATGTATGCTGTGTCATGTAGGAATATTTGATGTAAAAGAGAGATTAGTTGTGCAAAGAAATGGATGTGCGAAGGGACAGGTGTGCAGAGGATGAGTTGTGTCAAGAAAAGGATGTGTAAGGGTAGGGGTGTGTAGAGAGTTAGGTAATGTAGTTCTTCCACACACCTAAGAATGACATAAATGTAGGACGGTGCAGGGAAGGAGTGTGTAAAAAGAAATGTGCGGAGAATGGATTTGTGCAGAGGGTGACACAATGGGATGTTTTCGCACATGGTGCATGTGGAAAAAATGACTAAGTACATTATCGTTGGGGCAAGGCATATAAAATAGAGAGATAGTATTGGAGCACAAAAATTTCAACATTCAACTCCAACTGCAAGATAGTGACCCTTTTTGAGTTACTAACAAGACCAAAATTTGCCCAGTTGCCTTCTCCATTAGGTGATGGAGTCAAAATCGCTTGAAAAATACATGAGAAGACACTATTGTAATATAATTCAAATATTTACTATATATATACTTCTATAATATAGATAGATGTAGAAAATTATCTATCAAAGAAGTGTTTGAGATGTTGTCGATCAACAAGTAACCTTGATATTTGATAATCTAATCCCTTCAAAATATCTAAGTTGCAATTGTTTATTTTCTCTATGATGGATTCAACTATGTGATACATTGTTGCCTCAAATGTTATATCAATATTCTTAATTCCAAATAACATATGAGCATAGACATAAGTTCCCCATGGTGTAGTGAAAGCTTATGTCTATCATTTTTAACTTTCATCTAATTGTACCCTAAAAATCCATCCAACATGGACATTATTGTAGATCGAGTTACTAGTTGAAAAAGTCTCTCCATATCGGGTAGAGGGTAATTATTCTTGCATGAGGCCTTATTGAGATCATGGAAATCAATACATAATCTTATTTCTCCATTCCTTTTCTAACCACAACTAGATAGAAAATCTAGTTGGAATGCCTTATAGGAAAATTAATTCCTACTTTCTCCATCTTCTCGATCTCTAATTTGACAAAAGGTTTTAACTTATGATTAATTATCCTTGGCTTTTGTCTTACTAGTTTAGCCTCCTCCTTTAAAGGGAATAACATGTTGAATAATTGTTTTATCATATTGCTTTAAATCATGGTAAGTCCATGCAAAGACGTCTTGAATTTTTTTGAACAAGGTCATATACAGTTAAGGTCATGCTAAGTACATTCATTTCCAATATTCAACCATCTAGTGTCCTTTAGCATTCCAATATTTATCTTTTTGATATATTGAACTTTTCTAATGGATAATTCTTCTGGTAATTGATAATTTTGAGTTTGATCACTTTAATGAAAAGTGACTCAAAGAATACTGGCACTTTCTGGTTCCTAACTGATCCATAAACTGACACCTGGGCAGTTCATCACAATAGATCTGGTAAAACTAAACTTTAAATATGAAATCTACACTATGAGGGTTTATTTCTCCTTATATTTATGGATATGCTAATTATTGTTTATTGTGTATGCATGAAAATTATAATTATGCAAAAAATATAGAACAACAAAATAAAACTCACAAACTACAAATTAACACAATATATAACTTGGTAAATCCATTTTGGAGATAACCCACCTGGAAGGTGAGACTACCATGCTCTCTTTCTCTGGATGGAAAATGGATGCAAGTACAAAGACATGTGGCTCGTGGGATGTTATAGTGCACAAATACTCTTTGTTTTCTCTCTTCGTATCCACTTTCGGCTACTCTGCTCATCTATGGAACAAAATGCAATTGAATATAACGAAACTTTTTTTCCTCCTAGTGGCATGGTTGTAACATAGCCCAACAACCTACTAGTAGTTAAGTTTAACTTCATCAACTTTGAACTAGAGTTACAATATGGACTCTTCTAAATTCTTCTTCAACATGATCTCATGGCTAACCCCTTTTCCATGAATAATCGGGACTGGCATGGCATCCTCTTGAATTATGGTGGTCAAAATAGGAAGATCAACTTCTGAATGGCATAACTTTTACATACAAACTCTGATTGACATGATTATTGCACAATTGGAAATGTCTCCATGTGTAGAATAATACAAATAGGTGTGGCACTTAAGTTAAAAAGTTTTGACACCAACAAATTTCGTTTGATGCCTCAAACTACCCCCAAAAGGTTTCATACCCCAATTTTCCAAACCGGGACCCGCCGATATAAATGATCATGTGAATTGATTCCTCCACTTTTTCCACTCTGAAAGGATTGATATGGATGACGAGAAATATAATGATCCAATATGGATCAATCATGTGCCTTGTTGTAATCTAGCCATGTAGAATGAAAGTAAAAAGGCTCTAAAAGGAGTAGTAAGTACTTATGTAATAGAATGATTGAACATATCAAGGTACAAAGAATAATGGATAATTGAGACTGTATTGTCTACATAAGAGGTTTTTTCCTCATCTAAATCATTATCAAAAGTTATATGCTCTTTACATGAAATTTCATGTTCCCTCTGATCCACATCTATTAGAGTGAATAAAGTTGTCAATGTTGGTCATCTACAACTTCCAAATCATTAGGATTTTCATGTACACCCAAATCAACATATAAATGACTATTAACACATGATTATGATTCATTAATTATTAGTTTACCTTTTTATCAAAAAGAGAAATAAGATATTGAAACCATTCACCAATAGAAGGCATATCATTTAAAGGAAATCTATATCAAAGATGTATAAGCCTTGTAGAAAAATCATCGAATGATTCATCTATTTTTATCCTAATATTATTCAATTCATTGTTCAATGCATTACAATCGTAATTCTCAAAATCAAATAAAAATTCATCTATAAATTATTCGAATGTATGAATGGAAACGTCTAACAATTCCTCACACTAACTCTTAGTTCAGCCTTCGAAAATAAAAATGAAAAACTTGCACATGACACATTATGAAGAATATTATGGGAAATATAATTATGAATAAATCAAGAAGCATGTTCAGATGCAAACTTTTCTCTTTCACCATCAAACTTAACTTTCAATAAGAATTTAACTATCTTTAAAGGAGTGTTACATGATACACATCCAGACACACATCTCCAAATAGGGGTTTGGGAAGGAGCCATTAATAATAATAAAAAACATTAAAAATAATAGATCCACGGGGTCAACTTGTCATCCAACCCTCCTTCTAGTGCCAATTATTAATAAGCAGAAAAATTCCTCATTCAACATGGAATCATCACCTCATCAAGACCCTAATTAGGCCTATACTCGTCTAGTTTGACCGTTGGCCTCAGGTCTCCTCCTCTTGCTTTCAGTTTTCATTTGGCATTGTAACAAGTTGGTTGGTATTGTTTTGTGTTTGTTGAGTCATCCTACAGGTGATGAAATGCACCTTTTGGCACTATAGTACTATGCAGAGGGGGGACTTGCAATCACTATTGGTTGTCGGTATATTTGGATAACCCCTGCTCATTTGCTTTAGTTGGGCCCTCTGTTGAGTTGCTCTCGTGGTTTAATTGAGGTATGCTCTGTTTGGTCTTTCGATTTTCTCACTGTGTCTAGACACCATGGTCATGCTTGTCAAGGTGCAAGGGAGCATGACCAGACCAGTAGGCCTTGCTTTGAGGTTCTGAACTAGGAGGTGGTAGTGGACTTTCAAGCTATAATTCCCCCAATAAACAAGCAGACATTCGTCACCTTAAAAAGATATATTTGTAGAGAAAGGAAATCATTTTTTGACTCTGAGCTCATCAATGAAGTCTCTCATTGGCTTCTAGACCTTGAGAACACCAAGAGAAGGATAAATCAGTGCATAAATTTAGTCACCCTTCGCAAGCAATTGAAGACTTTATTGGGGCAAGTTCTAAAGGAAAAGCATGACAATCAAAATGAGATCATCATGTTGAATGTTGTAGCTATGCTCAATCTTAGTAATTAATATGTTATCCCTCGATATATATTTGACCTCCTCCTCTTGGGAATTTTTGGATTAGACAAGACAAAACACATTTTATGGGCATCAAAACAAGGAAGAAGAAGAAAATGAGGACAAAGAAGAAGGAAAAAGGTATCTCGTGCAATCTCTCTCTTGGTTGACCTCGCACAGGTGAATTTCATAGGATTTTTGGGGAAAAAGTCGGAGTTTCTGGGTAGCAGCAGGGCCAAGTTATGGGCTATTCTGAGAGGTCGAGCTTCAACATAGATAGATTAGTCTAGGTTGGGTTGAATGGGAATCTTCATGACTTGACCTAAGGGAATTTGGACCAGGTTTGACCATAGTACTGTTAGTGGTCATTTTGACTTTGTTCTTGCCTAGAATATTTAGATGTATCTCTATTGAACTTGATCATTTCTCTAAGGAAAAGGTTGTTGGATTTTCCCCCCATGTCAGTTTTCCTAGAGTAAATTCTTGTGTCCCTTATTTCGTCGCCTCTTTATGATCCTATTGGAATTTTGTTTCTATTGTTGAGATCTTTTGTGTAATTAATTTATGATTAATATGAATGCAAGAAAATATTAACTTAATAAATCATAAGAAGTAATTATGAGTTAGAAGATCCTATGAAAAATCAAGATGGTATCAGAGCATGGGTGAAAGAACAACCTTGAAAGCAGCTAGTCTGTTTCAATTCATTAGAGTTTGTTCTAGCCCTAAAAACCTTAGTACCATTATGGATGTAAAAGGGATGAAAAACATTCCAAGATGACTAGATCTACCCTGTTGTGACCTATGATCCATAAAAAACACAAATATGTTCTATATATGAGCTAAAGGTCGTAGATCTAGTCTAAGGCTGAATGCCATCAAATCTAATTTTAGATGAATCGAATGACCTCAACAAGACCGAAGTTTCATATCCCTCTTAAGAAACCAAAATTCATAGTTGTTGGATCCATGCTTAAGATTTATTAGATCATGAAAATATTCATAGAAGGCCGAAGTATCTTAGCTGAAGATAGGCCCAAATCCCTTAACCTATTTCAGTAGACCAAGAAGGCCTCAGAATCTGTCATTGAGGGTCGAGTCTGATCAAAGGCTAATTATTGTGGATAATCTATGCTCTATCCGGGCCAAAATAAGGAGAGTCCACCAAAATTATATCTGAAAGAGTGAGTTATGTTATGTGCAAATGGAGAAGGATAATTCCCTAATAGATACCTAACAAACCTCAGATTTGACCTATTGTGGAAGGTTGAAAAGTCCTTAGGTGGCTCACTGGAGTTTAGTATGAAATAGAGACCTAACTCTAAAAGAAGTCTAAAATACCTCTGTGGAAAATCCAACAACATGTATCTTAAAAGGTTTGTTGGTGAAGACACTATACATTTTTTATCTCAAGGAGCCTCTCTCTAAATGCTTGTGTTGCAATGGAATCTCACATTTGATTAGATTGAAGTGTTTCATCGAGACATATTGTTTGATTCCTAGCTTGAAAAAAAATTCATGCAAATCTCACTATAATGATGTTCATATGCTAAATATGAAGTTTGATGCCTCCTTGGAATGTGAGGAATGTATCATCATCATGTTCTTGTTCAAATTTTCCTTGGAAACATTCTTAGACTTCAATGATCACTTGTAATCATTAAATAACTCTATCAATGAAGGCCATGTAGAGGTCTAGTTAGAAGGTCTATTTTGGTCACTAGTTTGATAAAGGGTTGATCTCAATATTCTCTGAAGGATGAAAAAATCATTTGTACAAAATGTACCTTGAAATATTGGGAGCTTCTCAAAGGATTGTATACACCTATTAATATATAGCATGTAAGTCACCTTTGTCTTGGAAGATGCAATGACAATGAACCTAATGTGTTCATTTGGCGATATGGTCATTTACTTTGAGTTCAATAGAGTATTGTACTTGTACTACAAAGATTAGGATTATGACTATATGTGATGCAAAACTTAAATCTCTAACTAATTCTCCAATGAATTTCCTCTTTGAGTGAGAGGGAGTTGAGAAAGTACATTGGAATGATCATAGGACTTCCTAAGAAAATAAGACAAAATATTACTACTATTATTATGTTTTTGAAGAAGCCATGGTACTTGAAAAGCTGAGTCATTTCTAGAATTGAAGATTATCCTTACTAATTTTTTTGAAGAATCTGAGATACCTAGTTTAGAAAGGGCAAAGAGGAATCATCTTTGTAAACAAATTCTATGGATATAATTTGCTATAACTCTTAAGAAAGTTTGGTTCTTGCTCATGCCTCTTGAAGTCTATTCATATTGTAGATGTTAATTGGAATACCATTCCTTGATTCTACTTATTGATATCAAGATGAAACATCCTGATGACATGATGGAATTCATTATGGAAAGGATAACATGCAGATTATAAAGTTTGATAAACTTTCAAAAGGTATTGTAATACTAGGGTTAGTAAATCCTATAAGACAGAAAGTCCTGGACATGAAAACCCTAGGGTTTGTAGATAAAACCCTAGATCTAGACCTAGATTAATGCTTTTGTTGAAACAAGAAACCTTATCTCGCGCAAGAAAGAAATGAAATCATGTCGATAATGAGGACAAGGTTGATAAATTTGCAAGATGGATGCAAGAAGGCAAAGATCAAGAGGGAATTGACATTTCTATATAATCCTCAAAAGATAAGTACCTTATATCTATTTTCCTTCATTATTTTTGTTGATGTTGTTTTTACTATTAGTTAGCCTCTTGTATTTTTTTTTCTTTTGTTGAGTTGTAATCATTATTCCATGACAGGTACATAATGAAGGCTAACAAGGCTCTAGTAGCAAATGTAAGTGGTGGAAGAACAAAGTAAAGCTTGTGACAAGAGTAATTTCCTATAATCGATTATCTGCATTGGGATATATTGTACTAAATGAGATATAAGCTTAGAGGGAGCAGGTAGATCAACAAGTTTGAAGAATACCTTGATCTAACATGTAGCAGATGGCAGCATAGACAAGTACAAAGTGAGACTTGAAGAATAGAAGTTTCTCCCAGAAATAGGGAGAGGATCGTGAAAATACAGTTGCTCCAGTTGCCAGGTACATTTCTATTAGAAATATTGTAGATTTTGTTATGGAATTACATGAAATGGATGTAGAGGCAATTTTTTCCATGACGAATTTGAGGAAGAAGTGTACATGGAACTACCTCAAGGCTTAGAGGGTCATGAAGAAGTCTCTTGCTTGCAAATAGAATATTGCACCTAAGATTTGGATTGATGGATCAAGGTCGTTCCTATGTGATTTATTTATAATGGAAGCAAAAAGGCTCATATGTCAAAGGGAGCAACCATCACAGAAAGATTTGATCCTATAATAGAGGAAGTAGTCAAGGAGTCTTGTTTTAGATGCATAGGAATTTCACCTTTTAATTCTAGATGATGGAATTTCATTGACATTAGCTGATATGTTAGAAAGAAATAGTGGCAGAGGTAGCAACCAGGATTGCCACAACAAAAGTTATTTTAAAAGGAGCACCTAGTTGGGGTCATTAGATAAATTTTGAGGTAAAAACGGGCCTCAAAACAAAAATGTACAACTAAAATCAACTTTATAAGAATCAATAGGATTCAAGATGATGATGTCAACCATGGGGGATGATTCACCACTTTTGGAGGAAAAGAGTAAAAGGGTTAAAAAATAAAAATAAAAATAAAAACTACCTTTTCAACTCATATTTTCAACTTATCTCCCTACATTTTTGCTCAAATTTCAAGCAGGAGAACTCATTGAATGCAGAATTTAATTACTCATCCAAGGAATAGACATGTTGCATACTTTCGATGGAGCCTACTACATGAAAAGTGAGAAATACATGAAAAACATTATTGCAATCATGTTTCTCATGTATTTCTCATTATTCATGTAGCATGGTCCATCAAAAGTACATGGGTACTCCTTGGATGAGGAATTAAATTTTGCATCTAACAATTGCTCCCTCTTGAATCTGAGTAAAACCATAGGGAGATAAGTTGAAAATACGAGTTGTAAAATTAGTTTTTTATTTTTCTTTTTTTCCCTCTAAAATTTTATGATGTAATCTAATCTTATTTCATTATTTCCACTCTTATCTTACAATATCTCCTAGGAGGCCCATTTTAGACCTTAAAATTTCTCTAATGAACCACAAAGTATCCTATCAGTTTATGGTTGAGCCAAGCTATGAAGCTTAACATGTATTAAAGTACCAACATGGTACAATTGGCTATGGCACAACCAGTTATGGTTTGAGATATGTCTCAAACAATGAAGTACAATTGTAGACATTCACATATTTTGATTGAGCAGAGAATGCAGAAGACATAAAGGGTTAATTAGGATGTTGCTTCAATTTGGGCTTCATTATGATTTCTTAGATGAGCAGGAAGAAAACATATGTCGCACTCGGTATTGTAGAGGCCGAGTATATTGCATCTTGGTTGGCAAGTTGAGAAGCAATCTGGTTTCAAAAAAATACTTCCAGGATTGTTTGATCAAGTGTAGGTGATAACCATGATGACAAGTCAAAGCACAATGAGATTTAGTACCAAGACGTGGTACAAAAGGAAGCAGTGTGGCTCTAGCACTATTCTATAGTCAAGGAAACTTGACCATGATGACAAGTCAAAGCACAATGAGATTTAGTACCAAGACATGGTACAAAAGGAAGCAGTGTGGCTCTAGCACTATTCTATAGTCAAGCAAATTATTAACAGAGCCTTTATCCCATGATGAAGTCTATATACTTTGAGGACAAGCTTGGAGTGATTGAGAATGTCTCGCTCAACAAGAGGGAGCGATGAAATTGCAACATCAAGGACAATCATTCTTTGTGGGTGAAGTTGACCAAGATCAGGGAAAATGGTCTAGAGTATTGATGTTATAGCATCAAGGATAGACATTCTCCCTGTGTCAAGTGTATTGACAATAATTATTTGATCCAGGTGGATGTTGGTGGCCACCCATCTATCCCACTTGGACCCCCGCAATTGTCTCTTTCAACTTTTCAGTTTCCTTATTTGTAGCACAATTTACTATTTTTAGCAGTTTCTCGGGTCCTGAACTTCCAGAGCTGTTTTGAGGCCCTAAACGACGGTTTTTGGGAAATCTGGGAGCAACATGGGTCCATGGACCAATGCTTCCCTTCCCAAAGTTGTAGTGCTCTGATATATCACTCTAACGAGCTATTGTACGCGTCAAACGAAGATCGTATGCCAAAGTTACGACCCCGGGAAATTGAGGTACCAATTTACCCAAACGGGGCCCACAATTTGGCGTTTCATCTTCTAGGGTTAGGTTTTGGGATGTGAAGGGTTTTCCATTGTTTCTAAACAATAAATAGGCCTCTAAGCCTCATTCTAACACAATTCAAAGGCATGTAGCCGCCACATCTCTTTCCAAAGATAAGCTACCATCGCCTTAGCTGGTTTATTTCCATTTCTGGTTGTAAGCATATTTCAGTATTTTCCATTAATGAGATGAAGCATTATTTCCACTGCATCTTTGTGTATATGGTTATCTCTGTATTTTATTCCATTCCTGTTTAAATCCGGATCAGTGGTATCAGAGCGGTCTACTTTTTCTCTGTTTTTCTTTGCATGTCCCCAACGAGGTCGGGATATAAGGAGTTAGGGCTTGAACTAGTCGAACCTTTGCAAGACCAACCTCGCAAATCCCGACGGCCTCCCATGGAAGATGAGAAGAAAGACGAGGGGGCAGGAGATCCTATCAAAATCTTGCTTGAAGAAGCCCTCGAGCGACAAAGGAACGCGATGATGGATAGCTTTGCGCAGATCCTTCAGCGGCTATCCAGAGGCGACGCATCGGCTCCCAATAGCTACTCTGGAAACGCGATACCGTTTAAGGTACAAGTTAATTTTGAAATCCCCATATTCGAGGGTCAAATCGATGCAGATGTCATAGATAAATGGTTAAATCTACTAGAGGGTTATTTTTCTGTTCATGAATTTTTGAGTCGGGAAAAGATTGTTTTTGCTCTTCTCAAAGCAACCCCCCATGTCAAGGACTAGTGGGAAACCTACTGCGAGCAGAAGAATGAAAGTATAGGCTCACTATTTTCAGCCTCACCCACTTGGGATTCATTCCAGGATGCTGTCAAGGATGAGTACTACCCTGTCAAAACTATGAAGACAAATACTTCAAATGGACCACATTGTGATAGGGAAGGGACCAAGATGTGTTGGAGTTCACAAACATTTTTCATACCCTTCACACACAGTTGGGTATCAAGCACTCTGAGTTGCATTTGGTACTCAAATACTGTGGTTGCCTATACAGATACATCCAGGAAGAGATGGAGTTCCTGAACATCTCCTCGCTCGCTACGGCGTCTCGATACGCTGTAAAAATCGAGCAAAAGTTCAAACAGAAGAAGCTAGACTTCGGATCTACAAATCGAAAGACCAAAGTGACCCAAGACAGCTGGTTGAAGCCGCAAGAAAATAACAACACCACGAAGTCAAAGAAGGACACAGAAAGTGGTGTGAGTGTCGGACCAAGCAGTCGTTGGTGGCTGAGTTGAAGGCTTCCGAATCAGATGCATGTTCCGACCCTGAGCTAGAACCCAACAAGGGGAATGGCAAAGGGAAGCAGATCATTGATGCAGAGCCCAGCACCACTATTGCCACTACCAAGATCCAAAAGAATTAACCTGAAGATCTAAAGGAGGGGGAGCGTCTTTTCCACTCACAGATGTGGGTGAAGGGTTCACCACTGCAATTCATTGTCGACAGTGGCAGCCAAAAGAACCTCATTTCAGCAGAGGTCGTGAAGCGGTTGGGCCTACCGACTACACCACACCCGTAGTCGTACAATATCAGGTGGCTTCATGAAGGATGAGATCTCAAAGTTCGCCAGCAGTGTCGCCTTCCCTATAGCATCAATTCTTTCACAGATGAGGTATTGTGTGATGTTACACCTCTAGATGTTTGTGATGTACTATTAGGCCAACCATACTTGTGGAGGTGACATGTTGTGTATGAGTCAAGGCCTCATGTTGTTATTATTTCTTTGGAAAATTAATTATATAGGATACCGGAGGTAGCCCCACCTACCACCACCTCTTTGACCTCTACTAAGAAAGGCAGCAAGCTCATCTCCCAGACTAGGAAATTCATTTTCTGTCTGATTCGCTCCCAAAGTAAGGGGAAGATCATCACCACATCCATGACCCATGCGAGGGTTCCTCCACGTAGCAGCAACAGCAACAAAGGAATACGGTCATGACAGAACACAGGAACAACTTCTCCTCACCCACAGGGGTACCACACAAGCTTCAGGTGGGCAACAAAGTTTGGTTGCATCTGCAGAAAGGACGCCTTACAAGGGCCCATCAGAAGCTCCGACCACGCCGACATGGTCCTTACACCATTACTAAGGCTATGGGAAATAATGCTTTGGAGCAAAACATTCCTCCATTCCTTCACCTGCACCAAGTGTTCAATGTGTACCACCCTCCACCATGCTTCTCACCATTACTGGACACATCCGAGATTGCAGAACATCTCACCAGGGACCAAGTTCAGCATATGGAGGAACTCAATGCAATGGGGACCATTGCTTCCTAAGGGGGTAGGAATGATCCAGGTGGATGTTGGTGGCCACCCGCCTATCCCACTTGGACCCTGCAACTGTCTCTTTCAGCTTTTCAGTTTCCTTATTTGTAGCACAATTTACTACTTTTAGCAGTTTTTCGGGTCCTGAACTTCCAGAGCCATTTTGAGGCTCTAAACGACGTTTTTTGGGAAATATGGGGGCAACATGGGTCCATGGACTGATGTTTCCCTTCCCAAAGTTGTAGTGCTCGAATAGATCTCTCTAACGAGCTATTGTACATGTCAACGAAGATCGTATGCCAAAGTTACGACCCCGGGAAATTGAGGTACTAATTTACCCAAATGGGGCCCACAATTTGGCATTTCATCTTCTAGGGTTAGGTTTTGGGATGTGAAGGGTTTCCCATTGTTTCTCAACAATAAATAGGCCTTCGAGCCTCATTGTAACACAATTCAGAGGCATGTAGCCGCCACATCTCTTTTCAGAGATAAGCTACCATCGCTCTAGTTGGTTTATTTCCATTTCAGTATTTTCCATTAATGAAATGAAGCATTATTTCCACTCCATCTTTGTGTATATGGTTATCTCTGTATTTTGTTGCGTTCATGTTTAAATCCTGATCATTATTGGAAATGGTCTGACAGAGGACATTCATTCTTCCTATGTCAAGTACATTGACTGAAATTAGGAAGAATGGTCCTAAAGGCCCATAATCACTCAGTTGAGTGCATGCCTTTCAGCATCAGATTCAAACTCTCCAAATAGGTTGAGTGAGTACATTTAGAATCAAACTCATAATTACTCATAAAGAGTAGGGCCTTTGGAGATTCACCATGAGTTAAAGATATTGACTAGAATGATGGTAAACCATGACTAGTCTATATACCATGTGTCCAAAGGACCAAAATTATGGTGACTAGTTGATTCTAATTATGTACCATGTGTCAGGAGTCTCGACCAAGATTATGGTGTAGCATAAGTCAAAGGTATTGACCGATATTATCTTAACTAGTTGATGATGTTGATTTTACCATGGGTCAAAGTTGTTGACCAAGACTATGGTAATTGAATGATGTGGATGTTGATGATGAATTATTATAACTTTTTCTTAGAGAAATTTGTCAACATGAGCACATCTTGATAGTCATTATGAATACCTCCCTAGCTAAGAGGGAGTGTTGAATTTTCTAGTTATGGTTAGTCATCATAATTAATGTTTTAGACCTTTATATATATATATATATATATATTGAAAAATGCAAGATCAACCCTAAGGGTTAGCTCAATTGGTCAAATTTTCGTCACTAAAACACCTCACTAGTGGGATATCATGGGGTCAGTTCTCCTTGAGTCCCTTGAGGTTAGCCTTTGCTAATAAGTTGATGGGATGTGATGCCTTTGGGTGGATATGCTCATATATCTCCTCGAAAAAAAGAAGAAGATATGTTCTTCATGTCAGTTTCAAAAGATAAATTTTGATTTTCAAAAATTGAATTTTTGGCTCCAAATAAGGTCAAGTCGGCCCCAGGCAGAGACACACCCATCTGGTCATCCAAAATCACTATAGAAGATGTCTTGACGTCCAATCATGCTAAGTGTGCGTTCACAAGGTCCTCTATGATCCAGGTGGATCTTGGTGGCCACCTGCCAAGTCCACCTGGACCCCCACCATTGTTTCTCTCAACATTTTCAGTTTCCTTAATTGTAGCACAACTTACTATTTTCAGCAATTTTTCGGGTCCTAAACTTCTGGAGCCGTTTTGAGGCCCTAAATGACGTTTTTTGAGAAATCTAGGGGCAACATGGGGCCATGGACTGATGTTGCCCTTACCGAAGTGGTATTACTCCAATAGATCTTTCTAACGAGCTATTGTACGTGTCAAACAGAGATCGTATGCCAAAGTTATGACCCCGGGAAGTTGATGTACCAATTTACCCAAACAGGGCCCAAAGTTTGGCGTTTCATCTTCTAGGGTTAGGTTTTGGAATGTTAAGGGTTTTCCATTGTTTCTCAACAATAAATAGGCCTTCGAGCCTCATTGTAATGCAGTTCAGAGGCATGTAGCCACCACATCTCTTCGTAGAGATAAGCTACCATCGCCCTAGCTGGTTTATTTCCATTACTGTTTGTAAGCATATTTCAGTATTTTACATTAATGAAATGAAGTATTATTTATGTTGCATATATGTGTTTATGGTTATCTTTGTAATTTGTTGCATTCCTTTTTAAGTTTGGATCAATGGTATCAAAGCGGTCTACTTTTTTTCTCTGTTTTTCTTTGCATGTCCCCAACGAGGTCGGGATATAAGGAGTTAGGGCTTGAACTGGTCGAACCTTTGCAAGACTAGCCTTGCAAATCCCAACGGCCTCCCATGGTGGATGAGAAGAAAGACGAGGGGGCAGGAGATCCTATCAAAATCTTGCTCGAAGAAGCCCTCGAGCGAAAACGGAACACGATGATGGACAGCTTTGCGCAAATCCTTCAACAGCTACCCAAAAGATACGCATTAACTTCCAGCAGCTACTCTGGAAATGCCACGCCCTTTAAGGTACAAGTTAATTTTGAAATCCCCATATTCGAGGGTCATATAAACGCAAATGCCGTAGATAAATGGTTAAATCTGCTAGAGGGTTATTTTACTGTTCATGAATTTTCAAGTCGGGAAAAGATTATTTTCGCTCTTCTCAAAGCAGCCCCCCACGTCAAGCACTGGTGGGAAACCTACTGCGAGCATAAGGATGAAAGTACTGGCTCACTATTTTCAGCTGCACCCACCTGGAATTCATTCTAGGATGCCATCAAGGAGCAGTATTACCCTGTCGGAAGCTATGAGGATGAATACATAAAGTGGACCACGTTGTGGCAGGGAAGAGACCAAGACATGCCGGAGTTCACCAATATTTTCCATACCCTTCGCAAAAAGTTGGGTATCAAGGATTCGGAGCAACATTTGATACTCAAATACCGTGGCTGCCTGCACAAGTACATCCAGGAAGAAATACAATTCCTAAACATCCCCTCGCTCGGCGCAGCGTACTGGTATGCCGTCAAGGTCGAGCAGAAGTTTAAACAAAAGAAGCGAGACTTTGGATTTGCAAATCCAAAGCAAGGGAAAGGTGCCCCTAAACCACAGAACAAAGGAAAAAGCCAAGACGGGGTAGCCCAAGAAAACCCGCAAAAACTGCAAGCAAAGAACAGTGCCGCGAAGCCAAAAAAGGACATGGGAAAATGGTGTGAGTTCCATAAGAGCTCCACTCACAAAACAAGTGAGTGTCGGGCCAAGTAGTCACTAGTGGTTGAGCTAAAGGTTTAGAATCAGATGCATGTTCTGACTCTAAGTTAGAACCCGACAAGGGGAATGACAAAGAGAAGCAGATCATTGATGTGGATCCAAACGCCATTGTTGCTACCACCAAGATCCAGAAAAATGAACCCGAAGATCCAGAGGAAGAGGAGCGTCTCTTCCACTCCCAGATGTGGGTAAAGGGCTCCCTGCTACAGTTCATTATCGATAGCGGGAGCCAAAAGAACCTCATTTCAATAGAGGTCGTGAAGCGGTTGGGCTTACTGACCACAACACATCCACAACCATACACCATTGGGTGGCTTCACCAAGGACGAGATCTTCGAGTGAGCCAGCAGTGTCGCGTTCCATACAACATCAAGCCCTTCACAGATGAGGTATTGTGTGACATTACTCCCCTTGAAGTTTGTGATGTATTACTAGGACAACCATACTTGTGGAAGCGACATGCTGTGTATGAATCAAGGCCCTGTGTTGTTATTATTACATTGGGAAATAAGTTGTATAGGATACCAGAGGTAGCACCGCCTACCGCCATCTCTTTGGTTACTACAAAACAATGCAGTAAGCTCATTTCCAAAACCGGGAAATTTCTTTTCCTAATGATACGCCCTCAAGGAAAGAAGAATATGGTGGCCACAGCCTCTAGACAGGGCCCCTCCGCACAACAACTACAGATGGACAAAGTCGTGGAGGAGTACGAGGACATCTTCACCTCCCCCGCAGGGGTTCCTCTGCACTGTCAGGTCAAGCACTCCATTGATCTGACCCCAGGTGCGCCGCTACCCAATGGACCAATTTATCGGCGCTCTTTTCTATAGAACGATGAAATCAAGAGACAGATTCAGGAGCTATTGCAGAAAGGTCACATCCATCCGAGTTCATCGCCTTGTGGGAGCCCGATCGTGTTGGTACAGAAGAAGGATGGGACTTGGAGACTTTGTATTGACTATCGAGCACTGAACAATATCATTGTCCGTAATAGGTACCCGATCTCGCGGATTGATGACCTCCTAGACCAACTAAAGGGGGTGAATTAGCAAGATCAATCTGAAGTCAGGATATCACCAAGTACCAATCAAACCCTGTGATGTGTGGAAGACTGCCTTCAAAGCCAAGGAGGGCCTTTTCGAATGGTTGGTTATGCCTTTCGGATTGAAAAATGCTCCTGCAACCTTCATGAGGCTAATGGATGACATCTTGCAGCCATTCACCAACTCATTTGTAGTGGTAACTTGGAAGACATTCGACCACCGGGAGAGCACCTCCAACATCCGACAGGTTTCCAAACACTGGGAACCAAAAGCTATGTGCCAATTTGGAGAAATGCACTTTTGGCATGACCCAGGTTCAGTATCTGGGATACATTATTGATGAACAGGGGGTGCATGTGGATCCAACCAAGATCCAAGTCATTTTGGATTGGCCATCTCCAACCACTCTGACAAAGCTCCGCAGCTTTCTAGGTCTTGCCAACTTCTACCGCAGGTTTGTGTTGGGGTTTTCTCATATCACTTGGCCCTTGAGCCAAGTCACCAAGGGAGGAGCGAAAGCAAAATTCTTTTGGTCTGAATCTCAATAAAATGCATTCATAGAATTGAAAGATCACCTTTGCATCGCACCAGTGCTCGCGTTACCAGATTTAAACCAACCATTTGAGGTCGAGACAGATGCCTCTGACTATGCTATTGGGGCAGTTTTTACTCAGCACAAGCATGCAGTGGCATTTCATGGTGAAACATTTTCAGAAAAAGTACGGAAGTATCCCACTTATGCTAAAGATATGTATTCCATTGTGTAGGCATGTCTACAATGGAAGCATTACATTTTGGGGAAGGAAACGGTCATCCACACAGACCACCGACCCCTACAGTTCATACAGACCCAAGGGAAATTGCAGAATGATCGCCATCAGAAGTGGTCAACATACCTGCAACAGTTCCATTTGAATATCAAGTATAAGAAGGGTAACACCAATAATGTTGCAGATTTCCTCAGTCGACCACCGATCATGACATTAACCATCGTGCTCAACTCTTGTGGGCACGAGACTTCTGATTGGCCACTTCTCTACAAAAGTGACCCAGAATTCGGCCACACATACCAGACACTCTTAGAGGGTCGGCATGTTCCAGATTTTCACCTCCAGGATGCCCTATTATGCCACCTGGGTCACTTTTGTGTTCCTTCAAGCGAGCGTCGCAAGATGATTTGGGAAGCACACTACAGTCGGGCTACTAGGCATTTCGGGGTTGTGAAAACAGTGGCAGTACTGCAAAAGTATTTCTATTGGCCGAATCTTCGGTAGGATGTTGGGAAGTACATGAGATCATGTACTGCTTGTGCCATTTCCAAACGGACCACCAAGAAGCAAGGCCTCTATGCCCCGCTACCTACTCCTAGTCGGCCTTGGGAATCCATCTCCATGGATTACATGTCAGGCCTTCCTTCCACTAAGCATGGAAATGACTGTGTTTTTGTGGTCGTCGACAGGTTCTTGAAGATGGGCATTATGGCGGCCTACAAGAAGAATATCACAGCAGAAGCCACTGCTAAAATCTTCTTTGAACGAGTGTGTGTGCACTTTGGGATCCCACAGTCTATCATCTCAGATGGGGATAGTTTGTTCCTCAATACGTTTTGGTCCAGTCTCTAGTCAATGCTGGACACCAAACTCACTAAATCCACAACCTTCCATCCTCAAACTGATGGCCAGACAGAGGTTGTCAATAGGATGATTGTGCACATTCTGCGTATCTACAACTCAAAGCATCCACGCACATGGGAAGAGAGCTTCCCCTATGTTCAACATAGATACAACCGAGCTCTTCACAGCTCGACTGGCCACAACCCTTTTCAAGTGGGCTTGGGATTCCAGCCACTATGCCCCATTGATGTGGCCATGCCACTTGCAGCTACTCACATAGATTCGGCTATGTCCAGTCCGAAACAAACAAGCAAAACAGATTCATTGAAGCAACAACCACATATACACCAGCAGGTCCATGACATTCTGGGAAATCAATGAAGTAAAAGCAGAGAATGAATCAACAACGGGTGCCAACAGTTCAGGGGCCAGTCTGTGCATGCAAAAGGAAGCCTTACTGGAGCCTATCGGAAATTGAGACCACTCTGATCATGGTCTTACACTTACTAAGCTATGGGAGACCAATGCATTTGAGCTCAGCATTCCCCCATTCCTTGGCCTGCACCCAGTGTTCAATGTGGACCGCCTTCGGCCATACTTTCTACCATTGCTAGACACATCCGACATTGCAGAACAACTCACACCCACAGAATTAAATCCAGATTGCATGGAACAAGTTGCAACTGATCAGATCATGGACACACAGATAAAGAACACTCCCCAATAGAATATCCAACTATATCGAGTTGTCAAAGCAGGCCAACTCCTTCACCAGGGCAAGTGGCTCACCCGGGACCAAGTTCAGCAAAAGTTTCCTCATCTCATGGAGGAACTCAACGCAATGGGGACCATTGCTTCCTAAGGGGGGAGGAATGATCAAGGTGGATCTTGGTGGCCTCCTGCCAAGTCCACCTGGACCCCCACCATTGTTTCTCTCAACATTTTCAGTTTCCTTAATTGTAGCACTACTTACTATTTTTAGCAGTTTTTCGGGTCCTGAACTTCCGGAGTCGTTTTGAGGCCCTAAACAACGTTTTTTGCAAACTCTAGGGGCAACATGGGTCCATAGATGGATGTTGCCCTTCCCAAAGTGGTAGTGCTTGGATAGATCTTTCTAACGAGCTATTGTATGCGTCAAACGGAGATCGTATGCCAAAGTTACGACCCCGAGAAGTTGATGTACCAATTTACCCAAACGGGGTCCACATTTTGGTGTTTCATCTTCTAGGGTTAGGTTTTGGAATGTTAAGGGTTTTCCATTGTTTCTCAACAATAAATAGGCCTTCAAGCCTCATTGTAATGCAGTTCAGAGGCATGTAGCCACCACATCTCTTTGTAGAGATAAGCTATCATCGTCCTAGCTGGTTTATTTCCATTACTGTTTGTAAGCATATTTCAGTATTTTACATTGATGAAATGAAGTATTATTTCCGTTGCATATCTTTGTTTATGGTTATCTCTGTAATTTGTTGCGTTCCTGTTTAAGTCTGGATCATTGTATACACAAGTTCACTTGCTCCCACACACATCCATTTTTCTCGAAATATTTGTTGACCGGGCAACCTGCTTCAACCGGACCCCGAATGAGTTGCATTGCATAGTCTCAGCGCTTAGTAACCTTGTTGTTGCCAAGAACTGCGTAGAATTTGTCTCCCATACTGATCCAAGTTGCACTTCCTTCATCATCAGTCATCAAGCCTCCCTCTTTTCTGTCAGAGATCTGCACTACACCAAGACCCCGGGCTGCATTGTTCCCCAAAACTGCGCAGACATGATTAATTGCTCCCCGGATTGCCTGCCTTGTACTGTCTTCAAAATTTGTGCAGTCATGTATGTCAGGTCCCCACCGCCCCACTCTTCATTGACTCTGGAAATTGTGCAATCATGACCTATTGTTCCCTGATTGTCTTACTCTGCACTGCCTCTGGAAATTGCGTAGTCTTGACCAGTAGTTCCCTGCTGCCCCACTTTGCACTGTCCTTGGGGACTGCACAGATTTTCCTGCCTCTCCACCAGTAGCTCTACCTCGCCTTGCTCCGGAAAACTACACAATTTTTTTGGCCAGTCTCCCAGCAACTCTGTCCTAGCTTGCCCTCAAAATCTTCGCAGACTTGCTCAGCAATTCTGCCTAGCCTTACTCTGGAAAACTGCACAGTTTTGCTTGTCGGTCTCTTGGCTACCCTGTCGGGCACTCCCTCCAAAATCTGTGCAGTAATCTTTCTTAGTGTCATGGCCTCTAGCTGTCACTGGTTCCGCTCACTACGCAATTTTCCCTCCCAGTGACAACAACACAGTCTTTCCCCCGCAATGCAGACCACACTTCGCAGTCTTGCATCCCTGCCTAAGTTATGCTCTGTGCAGTTTTAGTACCTTGTCATCCCTCCTAGTCACCTGAATCAATCACGAAAAACAATGCATCATGGTAGACTAGGATATTTCTGGATTTGATGTTGTCTCGTCATGAGTGATTACAGAAACAAGTACATGAATGGAACATGGCACGACGACGAACATAATGAAGAAGGAGCGAATGCCAGAAGACTTGCTCGCAATTGAATGAACACATGAAGCATACCAAGCAGCAAGCTAAGGGACACGTACACATGCACCATCAAGCAAACATCAAGACCATCAAAGACCCCGCAAGCTTCGTCGTGTGCAGGTGAAGATATGATACACCGAGAGCATACTCATCACTTAGCAGCGTAGCAGCTCGACATGGACACCACAGTCAGCATGTACATGTTAGCAGTGTCATGTTGAGTTGTGTCATGAGTTGTCTCGACCACATCACTACTATGGGCCATACTTGTTGTAATCAATGTAATGTGATGTGGAAGTACAAGAGACCCATGGATGAAGTTGAAGAGTCATGTAATTTGAAGAGTCATGTAATTCGAACAATCATGAGGTAAGTCAAACAGTCATAAGGGTCAGTTCACCCTTGGCTATATATACCCCCTCATTGTACATGCAAAAGAATTTTCACCTTGGCTCCTCCCACATAGCCTTGAGAGTCTATAATTTTTCTTCAAGGAGTGAGTAGTGGCTCCAACGCTCCACTAATGGGGCTAGTGATGTATGGTGTACGAATTTGTCTTGGAACTTTCGCTTAATTCGGAAGCTTGTCACAGACTAGCACATTTTCATGCATGTGTTGTATTCGTTTGTAAGACTATTCTTTAAACTTTGTAATGCATGTTTGCTTAACTTGTACTAGGATAGTTGAACTACTTCAGTTATTCTAGTGCATATATTGTTGAAGATGTGTTGTAATGGTTGTTATTGTTGTCTCGTCCGTGTGGACTACTCTGTTGGACACTAGACAAATTCATTCTTGTATATTTTTTATAACGACCATCACATCCGTGTGGACTACTCCGACGGTTTTTGTACATGTTATTCATTTACCTTAGTGTTTGTGACTGCCGCATCCATGTGGACTACTCCACTAGAGGTTGCGCAGATCCTATTGTGTTGTGTGTGTCTATGCCTGAGTTGGGACTACTACCTCTCGACCAGAGACTCACTTTCACCCTTCCCCTCTGCAGTGAAGGAACCTAGACACAAGTTACACTAAGCACTCACCAGGCACGCCTACCTCGCTTTTTGAAGACCAAGTATATCACTCTCATGTGTTGACAAGTAAGAGCTAAGGCATATCTTTAAGATAATGGTAACCGAGCCATCATACCGAATGGGAATCCTACACCAAAAAGTGTGAGGTCTAGTTGGGACTTCATACCGAGGAGATCCCCTTAATGTTGGTGGATCCATCACTGTCAACACTTCGTAACTAGCTTCACTATCTCTTCATTGCTTAATATAATAATTATTCTAAGTTATTTAAATACTTTTCAATATGAGATCACTTTTTCCAAACTCTTCTAATTCCAATTTCCATGTTACAAAAGAAAATAGGGTTACAATGATGGCTATAAGCTCTAATATGATACCGTAACAACTTTCCATAGCAACGTTAACAACAAGCTAAATGCATAACCATTGCTCAAAAGTTTATTGTTTAAATTGAATTAAAAATGAATAGATCATTCATAGTACGCTTCTGTCATAGATCTATACTATTGATTTCTATCCATCAATAACTAACACAATGATCCAGGTGGATATTGGTGGCCACCCACCTATTCCACTTGGACCCCCAAAACTGTCTCTTTTAGTTTTTCGGTTTCCTTAATTGTAGCACAATTTACTATTTTTGGCAGTTTTTTGGGTCTTGAACTTCCGTAGTCGTTTTGAGGCACTAAATGGTGTTTTTAGGGAAAACGCAAGGACTAAACATATTACAAACCAACATGTTGGTCTGTTTCCAACCTTCTCTTCGAGATATTCGAAACGAGGTATTATGATAACCAAACAGAGATCATATACAAAAGTTACGATCCTAGGAAGTTGATGTACCAATTTACCCAAACGGGGCCCCAGTTTTGGCACTTCATCTCCTAGGGTTAGGTTTTTGGATGTTTAGGGTTTTCCATTGTTTCTCAATAATAAATAGGCCTTTGAGCCTCATTGTAACACAATTTAGAGACATATAGCCACCACATCTCTTCTTAGAGATAAGTTACCATCACCCAAGATATCTTATTTCCATTATGTTTGTAAGCATAGCTCAATATTTTTTTATTAATGAAATGAAGTGTTTTTTTGTTGCATCTCTATATTTATGATTATATCTATAAGTTTTTGCATTCATGTTTAGGTTCGAATCAGTAGTATCAAAGCGGTCTACTCTTTATCTGTTTTTCTTTGTATGTCCCCGACGAGTTCAGGGTATAAGGAGTTAGGGTTTGATCTGGTTGAACCGTTGCAAGATCAGCCTCACAAAACCCAATGACCTCCCATGGCGGAAAAAAAGAAAGACGACGAGGCAGGAGATCATTTCAAAATGTTGCTCGAGGAAGCCCTCAAGCGACCTAGCGACATGATGATGGATAACTTTGCTAAGATCCTTCGACGACTACCCACAGGTGATGCATCTTCATCCAACAACCACTCTGGAGGTGCCACTCCTTTTAAGGTACAAGTTAACTTTGATATTCCCATATTTGAAGGCCTGATAGATGCATACATCGTAGATAAATGGTTAAATCTATTGGAAGGATATTTTCAATTCATGACTTTTCCAAACACGAAAAGATTACTTTTGCACTTCTCAAAGTCGCCCCACACATCAAGGACTAGTAGGAAACCTACTATGAACAAAAGGACGAGAGTGAACCCTCGTTGTTTTCAGCGGAACCCACTTGGGATTCTTTCTGAGATGCCATCAAGGAACAATATTGCCCTGTCAGAAGTTATGAAGATAAATACATAAAGTGGACCACGCTATGGAAGGGAAGGGACCAAGATGTGTCAAAGTTCACAAATATTTTCCATACCCTTTGCACGAAGCTGCGTATCAAGGATACTGAGCGGAATTTGGTGCTCAAGTACCATGACTATCCACACAAGTACATCCAGGACGAGATGGAGTTCTTGGACATTTCCTCACTTAGCACAACGTACCCATACATTGTCAGGATTGATAAGAAGTTTAAACAGAAGAAGCGAGACTTTGGATCTGTGAATCTAAAGTAAGGGAAGGGCGGCCCCAAACCACATAACAAAGGACCAAGCCAAGGTGAAGCTACCTATGACAACCCACCAAAGCCGCAAGCAAAGAACAACACCACGAAGACAAAGAAAGACATGGGAAAATGGTGTGAGTTCCATAAGAGCTCCACTCACAATACAAGTGAGTGTCGGGCCAAGCAGTCACTGATGGTCGAGCTAAAGGCTTCTGAATCAGACACATGTTCTGACTCTGAATCAAAACCCAATAAGGAAAATAACAAAGGGAAGAAGATCATTGATGTAGAGCCCAATGCCACCATGTCCACCACCAAGGTCCAAAAGGTTGAGCTTGAAGATCCAGAGGAGGGGGAACACCTCTTCCTCTCACAGATATGGTGAAGTGTTCTCCCTTGCAGTTCATTGTCGACAGCGGGAGCCAAAAGAACCTCATTTCAATAGAGGTCGTGAAGCAACTGGGCCTAAAGACTATAGGACATCCACAACCATACACCATTGGGTGGCTTCACCAAGGACGAGATCTTCGCATCAGCCAGCAGTGTCGCCTTCCCTACAGCATCAAGCCCTTCACATTTGAGGTATTGTGTGATGTTGCTGCTCTTGAATTTTGTGATGTATTGTTAGGACAATCATACTTGTGGAAGAGACATGTTGTATATGAGTCTGGACCTCACTCTATGATTATTACCTTGGCCAACAAGTTGTACAAGATACCGGAGGTAGCCCTGCCTACCGCCATCGCTTCGATCACTGCAAAGCAATGTAGTAAGATCATTTCCCATACCAGGAAATTTGTTTTCCTTATGATTCGCCCTCAGGGAAAGAAGAAGGTTGTGGCCACATCTTCTAGGTAGGGTTCCTCTACACAGCAACAAGAGATAGACAAGGTTGTGGAGGAGTACATGGATATTTTCACCTCACCTACAAGGGTACCTTTGCACTATCAAGTCAAGCACTCCATCGATCGAACCCCGAGCATGCCAATGCCCAATGGGTCGATCTATTAACGCTCTGTTCTTGAGAACAATGAGATCAGGAGGCAAATTTAGGAACTATTGCAGAAAGGGCACATAAGGCCAAGCTCATCATCGCTATGGGAGCCTGATTGTATTGGTATAGAAGAAGGATGGGACTTGGAGGCTCTGTATTGACTATCGGGCGCTGAACAAGATTACTGTCTGTAATAGGTACCCAATCCCGCGGGTTGATGACTTTCTGGACCAACTCAAGGGGGCCAAATATTTCAGCAAGATTGACTTGAAGTCAGGTTATCACGAGGTGCCTATCGAACCCTCTAATGTGTGGAAGACTGCCTTCAAATCCAAGGATGGCCTTTTCGAATGGTTGGTCATGCTGTTCGAATTGACGAACGCCCCTACAACCTTCATGGGACTGATGGACGACATCTTGCGGCCCTTCACCAATGCATTCGTGGTGGTGTATTTAGATGACATATTGATCTTCAGCCAGATTTGGGAAGAGCACCTCCACCATATTTGACGGGTCCTTCAAACCCTTCGACAACACAAGTTTTGTGCTAACTTGGAGAAATTCACCTTTGGCCTCACCGAGGTTCAATATTTGGGGTACATAATTGATCAGAAGGGTGTACATGTGCACCCATCCAAGATACAAGTCATTCGGGATTGGCCAGCCCCAACCACTCTAACAAAGCTTTGTAGCTTTTTGGGTCTTGCCAACTTCTATTGTAGGTTCGTGTTGGGGTTCTCTCATATCACTTGGCCTTTAAGTCAAGTCACCAAGGGAGAAGCAAAATAAAAGTTTTTTTGGTCTAAAACCCAACAACAAGCATTCTCCGAGTTGAAGAATCGCATGTGTTCTGCACCAGTGCTCACATTACTAGACCTGCAACAACCATTTGAGATTGAGACAGATGCCTCTGACTATGATATTGGTGTGGTTCTTACTCAGCATGGGCATCTAGTGGCTTACCATAGTGTGACACTTTCAGACACAGTCTGTGTTGGAGAGGTAAATCCCCTCTACGGATAGAGGCGATCCCTACTAGCCCAAAATGGGTCTAGCAACAATCAATCAATGCTACTCTGCAAGTTCCTAGTTGCAATTAACAAGTGGGTAATGGACACCTACTTG